>JAODPA010001588.1:0-14181 GCA_025585075.1 Nepenthes mirabilis | reverse complement strand
GTCGGTAGAAGACGAGAATGGAGGAAGAAAGAGGGAATGAAAAATTTAAAATTAGGGTTATTGTACACGCAGTTTTGGGCCGTCAGATTTGACGGAATGGAGGGCCAAGATCTTGCCAGGCAAGATTTAATCGCCGCCGTCCGATTAAATTTAAAATCGAACGGCTGAGATTATAAAACGGCGAAAACACGCGTGGTCCGTCCGATCAATTTTAAAATCGGACGGCCCACGTTATAACTTACCTCCAAAACGCGCGGGCCGTCGGATGCCAGAACGCGAGGAGGAGCGTCCTTCTCCCAGGGGGAGAAGGACGCCCCCCGAATCCAAGGAGGACCGGCTGTAACAATAAAAAAAATATCGAAGGACCCGGTTAAAAAAACAGTATGATTAGATTATACCAATTTTTCAATTAATAATTTATAATTTAAAAATAATATTTCTGTCGTGATAAAAAGAATTATCAAATACCTCCTAGAAGATTTTACGAAATTGACCCATCTATGCTCCATCTGCATATTATTTTCTCAATTAATGATTATTTCTAAACACAGATCCAAATAGTTAAACTCCAAATACTAAGATGTTACAATTTCTGCTGAGTTAGCAAGTTATTCAAATTGGGATAGGATCATAGTCCACCAGCATATTTAAAAAGAAAAATAGAAACAAAAATAAGCTAATTGGATAGCATCTAAGAATAAGACAACCAGAAGGTACAATTAATTACAACATAGTTTGTGACTTTTAACCAGACAATTTCAAGTCTGAAACACGTAAAAAAATTTTTTTAAAAAAAAGGTAATCAGGGTAATCAATCCAATAGTCGATTGCGCAGCAGAGGCAGTGGTAATCAAGTAGTAATAGGTTGCTATTAAGGGTGCGTGTTGAAGAATCAGTGGGGGAATTACAGCGTCCCTGAGCATTGGGCAAGGGGAATGGAATATATAATGTAGTTTTCACTTAATTGGCTTCAATCAATGAATGCTCCAATTAGCAGAGACACAAGAGAAACTTACGGCTAATGAGTCCTGATAAATCTGCTATCATGGAGTTATATATAGAAGCATTACAGTACTAGTAGTGGTGTTAATCACTAGGCAGATAGGCTAGCCAGCTATATAGCCAGCCACAGCAGCATCAACGCCACAGCTAACCAAGCAGCATGCATAATCCGTCATGTAACTCCTATATATCCATCCCCAATTAGAAAATCAATGAGCAAGAAGAGCAGTGATTTAGGGAGAACTCCATCCCAGTTGCCAGCTAGCTAGGCTAGCTGGCTGTTCAAAAGAGCAAATTATATAAAGATGTGTACGTACCAACAGGGGAATTGAAGTAGATGCATGCATGGATGAAGGGGGGGCAGGAGAGCTGAGAGATGTTGAGGAAGAAAGGTGTAACTGTAGGACATATCAACCAGGAAGAGGATGCAAGCAGAATCACAGGACACTAGCAGCCACGCCTGAGGAGGTAATGCTGGGTGGCTGACGGAATGTTGAAGGGATTCCTTCCACCCCACATTTCTTTCCACTAAGCATTAGTCCCACGGCCAATTAATTGGTGAAATGTATTTGAACTGAGTATGTGACTCTAAATAGATGTGACCCAATGAGGGAGCTCAATTTGAAAAGTATGGATCCCTTGTCATGCACATGACAAACAAAAACAGTGAAAGATCTCGTGTTGCATTGCTGAAAAAAATCATCAACGAACTGAGAGTTATCTGCTCATTTGAACTAGGATGCAAGACTATTATTTTAGGCACTAGCAAAGCAGATGAGTTGTTGAATGGAGCTTAGACATGAAGTAGAGCTGATAGCAATGTACTTTTTTTAATTATTTGACAACGTAGACCCCACATAATACTTATAGGAGTGGGTTTAGGATTCTTGTCGTGATCTTAGGTCAAGTATACTACTCAAAAAGAATGTAATATATTTCTCAAGTTATGCACCTGATTTCCAAATGTGGGAGTAAATTCATCCGACCGTTGGATGGTCTGAGATTTGGCACAGTTTGAGCTTTTTTAGCTCTTGAAATTTAAATCATTGACTAGACTGTCAAATGTGGCATTTACAGGGGAACAAAACAGCCATTGGGCCATGTAGCCAGAGGTTGACAAGCCAAATATCCGAAGGTCACCATTTGCTACACCCACTCTATAATCTGAGTTGATTATCACTGTCACGTGCAATCAACGCTTTCCTAACATGCCTTTTTTTGACATTGCAGGCATCATCCTCTGGGGTGTTAGGCGTCTCCCATTGATGTGGCAGACACTCCTCCTACTAGCACTGGCCTTTTATTGGTATTGCAGCACGTTTCAAGCTAGTAGACAGGCATGTTGGAGACGGACAGGAAGGCACCAAACGACACACACACTCAGCAAACAAAGCAGTAATCAAAAGGAACAAGACAGAGGAGAAACACAGTAAAATTTTTACGTGGAAAATTCTTCTGAACAAAGGAAAAAACCACGGGACACTTAATCCACAAATAAATTTACTATGTGAAAATGATTACAGAAACCATACAGCTACACAAGCCCCGAGGCAAAGATGAAGAACAGAGTACGAGAACACCCTCTATTTTTATTCACTGCTCTTCTTCTATTCACGCTTTTCCTCTCTTGAAAATTTTCACACTCACATTCTCATCTACTCATATGCACACAGCACACAATACAATATATATATACTGTTAAAAGCAATGACCAAGCCAATACGGAGGACACACATACTGACAGCCACCTAACGGACATACATGCCTACAACAACTCTACACCCGCATTCCCCTGCAAAAGATCGTGCCCTGCAGAAACGGCTCTTTAGATCGTTCTCTCAGAAATGATTCTACAAAGGCTTTGCAGAAATTGCGCATATTCAGTCAATCTTCTGAGTTGGCATCCATGTGCGCTTACATCAAGTAGGCCCTCGGACCTTTATAATACCTCCAAGCATAGACCATGAACCTCGGACCTTAGCCGATGACCTCGGGCATTATTCATTGTTCTCGTCATTAGTTGATGTCCTCAGACAATAATGACCCCGTCCATTTCCAGAATCCTTGGACGGTAAGCTCATAAGTCCGCAGATCACATCCACGCAAAAGTCCGTGACCATTTTCTCACAAGGGAGTGACATCAACAAATTTCCCTTCACGACCGAGTGGGAATAAAATTAGTCAGCCTAACGATGTTACAGCAAGTTTTAAGCTTTCCCTTGGGTAAACTTTTGGTCATCACGTCTGACTCATTTTCATCCGACCGAACCTTCTCTACTGATGGCCACCCTTCATTAATAGCATCTCTCACCCAATGATATCAAACGTCAATATATTTCGATTTCAAATGGAATGAGGAATTCCTATACAAATGTGTAGCACTTTGGCTATCACAAAGCACCACATACTTTTCTTACCTCAAGCCCAACTCTTGAATGAACTATTTTAACCATAGTAACTCTTTACTGGCCTCGGTCATAGCAATAAATTCGACCTCTGTAGTGAAAAGAGCAATACACTTCTGCAATTTAGATTGCCTGGAGACTGCTCCTCTGGCAAACTTGACCAAGTACCTCAAGGTGAATTTACGGGAGTCAATATCCCCGACCATATCCGTATCTGTGTAGTTGACCAACTGAAACTTCTCTTCTCCAAACCGCAAACACATTTTTAAAGTTTTTCAGAAATATCTCAGGATCCACTTCACAGCAAACTAATACTCTCTTCCAGGGTTTGAGAAGAATCTACTAACAGTGCCAACACCGTACGCAATGTTCGGCCTAGTACACAGCCACGTATATCAAACTATTAACGGCTGACGAATAAGGTATACCTCTCATGCGGGCTTTCTCTATGTCCGAAGATAGACATTACTTCCTATTCAGCCTAAAGTGGTTAGCCAGTGGGTTGCTCACTAGCTTGAATTTTTCCATGTCGAACTGTTGAAGTACTTTCTCAATGTAACTTTCTTGGAACAGTCAGAACTTCTTGTTCTTCTGATCATAAAATATTCTGATCTCCAGAATCTGTTTCATCGATCCGAGGTCTTTCATAGCAAATGACTGTCCCAATTACTTCTTTAGCTCCTTAATCTGAGCACTATTTTGTCCAACAATCAACATGTCGTCCACATAAAGGAGAAGGACAACAAAGTCGTTCTCGAAAAATCTCTGCATAAAGACGTAGTGATCAGAAGTAATCTTTTGGTATTCTCGATCGACCATGGCAAACTCAAATTTCTTGTACTACTGTCTTGGAGCCTATTTTAGTCCGTACAGACTCTTCATTAGACAACAAGCCAATCCTTCTTTCCCCTTGACTTCAAACACCTTTGGTTGTTTCATGTAAATTTCTTCCTCAAAGTCACCATGGAGGAATGTTATTCGAACATCCAACTAGTCTACCTCCAAATCTAGCGCAGTTGCTAAATCAAGAACAACACGAACGGAGGACATTTTCACCACTGGCGTAAAGATTTCATCAAAATTTATGCATTTGCGCTGATTAAAACCTTTCACCACTAGTCACGCCTTATATCTCTATTGCATGGTCTCCTCAGATATCTTCAACCGGAAGACCCACATATTCTTTAGGACTCTCTTCCCCTTAGATAGCTCAACCAACTCGAAAGTATGGTTTTCATATAATGAAGTTATCTCATCCTTCATTACTTTCAACCATTTTTCTTTATGTGCACCATTCACAACATCGTTAAAATATTCAGGCTCACCTGCATTAGTAAGCAAAATGTACTCATTGGACGACAAGCTGATGGATGGACATCTTTCTCTCAAGGATCGACGTACAGGAACCTCCTTGGCCGTTTGAGAAGTAACATCGTTCTCATCTTCATCTGGTGTCGTGCCTGCTTCATTATCCTTCTTAGCCATTCGAGGAGTAACATCATCCTCGTCTTCATCCGGTGCCGCACCTACTTCATTATCCTCCTCGGCCGTTCTTAGTCTGTTGCCCTCACATTGTGTTGGTCAGACAATATCAGTACTAGTGTTTGTCCGACCGGCACTAGATAATGTCTTCATCTCCTTTCTCATGTCCTTAATGATCTCTTCTTCAAAAAAGACCACGTCTCTTGATCGGAGAAACTTTTTCCCTACTGGGTCATAAAGCTTGTATCCAAGTTCATCTTCGCCGTAGTTCAGAAAGACACATTGCTTCATTTTTAGTTCAAATTTAGTCCTCTCATCTTTCGAGATATGAATAAAAGTCTTAAAACCTGAAAAAGGACTTTTTGTCCTAAATTGTACAATCAAGTTTCGACCCCGATAAAAAAATAATAAAAGTAGTAAAAATTAAATATTCAATACACGTAAAGAATATTTATTTCTAGATGCAAATGATAAGAACAACCATGCAAAATAAAAACGAGTATAAAGACTAATAAAAAGACACGATTTTTTGTGACGACGGGAAAACTCGATACCCACGGTAATCGAAAACCCTCCAGGCTTCAATAGCCAGGGAAGCAATGCACTATGAAAATCAACTTACAGATCGAGTGGTAACGACACGCTAACCTAGCCAACTTACTCCCGTCTTGTGATCCCTACCAAGGAACTCCTTGGATTTGCCTGCGGCAACAGAACTAGACACCTTCCGGTCTTCACGTCAATCTTCCTTCATGAGCCACTTGAATTGCCGAACACGATCGGGTCTCCTTCTTCAACATACCGACGTATCTAATGAAGGTAGAAGAATGGAAGTGTTTGAATGGTAAAGAGAGAATGTAGAGAAAACTTGTTATAACATGAAACTCAAAGTTATAGCTTTTGGTTTTCTCAAAAAAAGCAAGATCAATGGAGTATAAAGAAGGTTCTTTTCAAATGGGGCACGAAATTGATCTCCTAAGAGTCCTAGGGTTTTAAAATTATATGACAAATATTTATATAGGGCGCAAAAAAATGCATTCAAAATATTGCCGTTACCGCCGCGCTCGAGCGCGGAGGCGGCGAGCACCAAGCAGGCCCCTTCTGGATTTTGTGCTCAAGCGCTTAGTGAGCTCACGACGAGTGCAATATTTCTGATTTTTTGGACCGAGTGGATAGAGAGCACACGGAGAGTGCTGGGCTTCGGAATGTTTGGCTCGAGCGGCTGGAGAGCACACGGCAGGCGCGGTATCCATTGAAGACAGAACGGACAACAACGGATATATGTTGATGCAGCACTTCGACAATTCATAACCCGACATCGATGTAATATTATATATTATCACGGAATATGCCAATCAAAAAAATGACTCTAACAATCTCCCCCTTTGGCAATTCTGTGACAAAATTCATAAAAAAATAAAATAAATACAATAGACGTACGGGTTCAGACACCATTGAGATAGAGCCCATGTACATAAAAATCTATGCCTAATAAGAAATATAAATGATACAATAAGAAAATGTATAAATCTACTCTAACAATACTGTGTCGATGTTGTGACTAGCGCGTCAATACTGTAATTGAGTTGCCTGATCAAATAGGGTTAGTACCACAAAAGTATAATATAAAATGATAACAATAGAAGTAGAAAACCAATATGCAGTAATAAAAGGAATGAAATACAAGCAGTACCAAAATCTAAGAAGTACTCCCCCTCACAAAAATAACAAGGCTCCCCCTAACATAAATAATCACGTCTCCCCTAATCTCCCCTATCAAAGTGACACAGGTCTCTCCCTTTTTGTTACGAATGGTCAAGGGGTAATGAAGTTTACTTTTCTTGACCCATACTTGTCTCACTGAATTCAATTTCTCATTCAATCTTTTTACTTGTGTATTTAATGTCTGAATGTGATCAATAAGTGTATTCATTTTTAGCTCTTATCTTTGATTGTATGGAAAGTTCATGGTGTAGCAGTGGGGACAAATGTAGCCAATCTTTTCACAAGCATGATAAGCTGGCAGAAACTTTGTAGGTTTGTTCATGACTTTTAGGCTATATGGATCAACTAAATGATGTCAGTTAAGTCTATTATCCACACGTCGAGGCATTTGCTTAGTAATTTTAGATGTATTAGCGTTGTGGTGTGAAACTTTTGTGGAGGGAATAAAAATTGCTTTAGATTTTACACCATTTTGGAAAATATTCTCAACATACCCTAAACCATATTTATTTCCACTAATTTTTTTTCAATCCGAGCATATGATCTAATTTTTTGGACCCATTTAAAAATTATTTCAAATCATTTCTAATAGTCTCAAGTTCAGATTCTAGAGTTGTGATTTATTTAGTAAATGAGTTTTTCAGATTCTCAACTTCTTGAATTTTAGTAACTAACTCGGATTGTTGAGCTAATTTTTTTTTCCAAATCTATGACCTTACTGTTTAAAGTTCTATTTAGTTTCTTTACTTTTAAATATTTCCTAAACAGTTTATCTTATACTTCTTGAAACCCATTAAATTTAACTTTTGACTCATCCTCAGAGTCATCAGATTGATTAAAATTTTCTACTGAATTGTCACACATTAAGGTCATAAATGCCATGTACTTGATAGAGCCATCTTCAGAATATTTTTCAACCTCTTCTTCTTCATCATCGCTTAAGGTAACATTAACTTCAAAAGCTTGACCTTATTGGCGTTTAAGGTTTGGGCATTCAGCCCGATAGTGACCAAACCCTTTATACTCATGGCATTGAACTTATTGAGTATTTTTTTAATTTGAAGTCCTTGAATTCACGTCTGTCTTTCTTCTCAAATTTAGGTGAACGTTTTAAATCCACATCAAATTTGTTTGATGAAGATTTATTTTTCTTCAAAAACTTTCTAAAATTCTTAACAAATAAGAAAAAATCGTCATCGTTACACGATTTTTCATCGGAATCCCAATTTCTCTCTCCCCTACTTGATTTTAGAGCAATTGATTTATTCTTTATTGACTGTGGTAGTATGTGCTCATAAGTTTAAAAGGACCCTATAAGTTCTTCTATTTTCAATTTATCTAAATCTTTACTTTCTTTAATTGCAGTAACTTTTGGTCTAAATCGTTCAAGTAAAGATCGTAGAACTTTTTCGACAATTATATTTTCAGGGATTCGTTCCCCTAAATTAAACGTGAAATTTACAATATTATTTAATTGCGTATAGAATTTATTAAATGTCTCATCATCTTTCATTCGTATTTTTTCGAATCTAGTGATGAGCATTTACAATTTTAAATTTTTAATCAATTTAGTACCTTCATGAGTGATTTTAAGAATATCCCACGTATCTTTAAAGGTTTTGCATATTAAAATTCATTTAAACTCATTGGGAGATACAGCCATAAAATTAGCATGTAACCCCTTACTATTCCAGTAACAAGTATCAAGTTCTTCTTTTGACAACAAAGATAGAACTTTTGGTTCATCACCACTCTTGGGTGGGGTCCACCCAATTTGAATACTGGCCCATACACCCTGATCCATTGATTTAAAAAATGCTCTCATCCGGACCTTCCAATAGACATAATTACTCTTATAAAAGAAGGGAGAAACGGACAAAGATTGACTAGTATGCATCTAGATCAGGGTCGTGGATCGGGGTAAGTCTTTGATACCAATTAAAAAAAGACTTTTTTTCTAAATTATACAATTAAGTTTTGACCTTGGTAAAAAATAGTGAAAGTAGTAAAAATTAAATATTCAATACACGTAAAGAATATTTATTTCTAGATACTAATAATAAGAACAAGTATGTAAAATATAAATGAGTATAAACACTAATAAAAAGACACGATTTTTTATAACGAAGGAAAAACTCGATATCCATAGTAATCGAGAAAAATCCTTCGGGTTTCAACGGCCAGAGAAGCAATACATTATGAAAATCAACTTACAAATAGGGTGGTAACGACGTTCTAATCTAGCTGACTTACTCCCGTCTTGTGATCCCTATTAAGGAACTCCTTGGATTCGCTCACGATAACGTAACCGGATACCTTCCGATCTTCACGTCAATCTTTCCTCTTGAGCCACTTGAATTGCCGAACACGATCGGGTCTCCTTCTTCAATATACCGACGGCTCCAACGGAGGTAGAACGACGGAAGTGTTTGAATGGTAAAGAAAGAATGTAGAGAAAACTTGTTAGAACATGAAACTTAAAGTTGTAACTTTTAGTTTTCTCAAAAGAAGCAAGATGAATGGAGTATGAATAAGGTTCTTCTCAAGTGGTGCACAAAATTGATCTGCCAAGAGTCCTAGGATTTTAAAATTATAAGACAAGTATTTATATAGAGCGTAAAAAAAATGAATTCAAAAAGTTGCCCGTTGTTGAGGCGCTTGAGCGCGGCGGGCGGACAAAGGGTTTCCAAAGAAACCCTACATGCGCTTGAGCGCAGAGGCGGCGAGCGGCGAGCAGCGAGCAGGCTCTTTTTGAATTTTGCACTTGAGCGCTTAGCGAGCTCATGGCGAGCGCAATGTTTTGGGTTTTTGGGTTAAGCGGGTAGAGAGCGCATGGAGAGCGCGGGGCTTCGGGATATTAGGCTCTAGCGGTTGGAGAGCACATGGCAGGCGCAGTATCCATTGAAGGCGAAACAGACAGCAACAGATGTATGTTGATGCAGCACTTCGACAATTCATAACAGAACATTGATGTAATATTATATATTGTCACAGAATGTGCCAATCATAAAAATGGCCCTAATACAGCCAAATATCTAAAGATGGTTATAGGAAGGTTCCCTTCCAGTCCATATCTTCTCTGGGACTTTATCATTTAAGGATTTACTAGGCGACCTATTAATAACATAGATTTCCATCTTTAGAGCTTCAACCCAAAAAGGTCCTGAGAGCTTTGCTTCAAACAGGATGTACCTGACCCTCTCAATGAATATGCAGTTTATCCGTTTGACCGCGCCATTTAATTACGACGTTTTTGGAAGTATTTTTTAATGTCAAACGCCATAAGACCTACAGTGGGCATTAAATGTTCCAATATATTTTCTATCATTATCACTCCGGGCAGCTTTCAGCTTTTTCCCCGTCTCACGTTCAACTAGAATATGAAATTGTTCAAATACTCCGGAGATCTGATCCTTAAATTTGAGTGAAAATACCAACAATTTCTTCGAGTAATCATCAATATATGAAACGAAGTATTGAGCTCCTCCAAAGGACTTCTCCTTGAATGGTCCACAGATATCGGTATGAACAAACTCAAATAACTCGGATTTTTTGAAGGATGAGTCCCCTTAGAAAGAGACTCTCTTCTACTTCCCCGCCATACAGTGAGAGCAAGTCTTCAGTCCGTCGTCATTTATTTTTGGGATAAGACCTTTCCTGGCCAGGTGACTCATTCCTCTCTCACTCATGTGGCCCAACCTCCAGTGCCACAAGTCCTATGACTCCATACTGCTAGCAACGTTGACCTTTCCTGCCTCAACAGAGGCTTGCAACACATAAAGACCAGACATCTTTCTCCCTTAGGCAACTACCAAAGATCATTTGGTTAGTTTATAAGCTCCATTACCGAAGACGTTGCAAAAGCCAGCAATATCAAGTCTTTCTGCTGATATAATATTCATCCGTATGTCAGGAACATATCGTACGTCCCTTAAGAATAGTTGTGTTCCATTGTTGGCGATGAGAGACACGTCACCACGATCAACAACTCTGGATGTCTCCATATTACCCATTTTTAACACTCCAAAATCACTTGGAGTATAGAATGTAAAGAGCTCCCATCGAGAGTTGACATGGATGGATGTACTAAAATCCACCACCCGGTCAGTCTCCTGTTCAGTCAAATTTACAACTTCATCCGCTCCACAAATCAAAAGGAGATCACATCCTATAGCCATAGAAATCAATGACTTCTTCTCACTTCGTTTCTTTTCACCTTTCTCTTTTTCTGCGTTTCACGCTTTCACTTATGACAATACTTTTTAATGTGTCCATTCTTTCCACAGTAATGACACTCCATATTTTGGAACATTGACAAAGACTTATTTCGGCCCTTTTCCCCAAACTTTTGACCATGGTCTTTGCTCATTCCCGTGACTCTGTCACGAGTACCTTGGAGTGCTGAGAGGTTGAGGTCCCTTTAGACTACCATCTTATCTCTCATCTCTTTATTTGGCACAGCTCCTTTTGTCATCTCCAATGTCACGATGTCATTAGAAGTTGTGTTTGCAATGGTGATTCTCATCACCTCCCATGAGTCTCACAGGGTTACCAGGAGCCATAGACCTAACACTTCATTCTCAAATTTAATACCCATGCCACTCAACCGGTCTACACATCCTTAAAATTCATTCAGGTGATCTGCAATGAATGAGTTGTTCTTGTATAGAATCTACATCAATCTCATCAGGTGATAAATCTTGTTGTTGCTAGGTTTGGAGGCATAGAGTGTCTCCAACTTCTCCCACAATGCCCTGGCATTCGTCTAACTTCTAATGTGATTATACACATTATCATCCACAAATTGTCGTATATAATCGTACACCTGCATGTTCTCCAGCGTCAATTCCTCTTCCAATTTCACCTTAGGCTTTTGAGTGGTAAAGACTGGAAGATGCATGGATTTGACAAGCAGCAGGTCAAATATCGTGCTATGCCAAGTGTCATAGTTGGTGCCGTTTAAACAAATCATTTTGCTTTCAACCTCCATCAGCAGCATTCAACGAAATAACCAGTCAAAGAATCACGGCTCTGATACCACTTGTTGCAGCACAACGAATCAGACGGACAGGAAGGCACCAAACGACACACACACTCAACAAACAAATCAATAATCAAAAGGAACAAGATAGAAGAGAAACACAACAAAATTTTTACGTAAAAAATCCTTCTTAATTAAGAAAAAAATCACGAGATATTTAATCTACAAATAAATTCACCATGTGAAAATGGTTAAAGAAATCACACGGCCATACAAGTCCCTGAGGTAAAGATGAATAACAGAATACAAGAACACACTCTGTTTTTACTCACTGCTCTTCTTCTCTTCACACTTTTCCCCTCTTGCAAATTTTCATGCTCTCATTCTCATTCCCTCATATGCACACTGCACACTGCACACAGCACATAATACAATATATATAGGTTGTTGAAAGCAATGAACAAGCCAACGTGGAGGACACACGTACAGACAGCCGTCTGACTCACATACACCCCTACAACAACTTTGCACTCACACTTCCCTGTAAAAGATCGTGCCATATAGAAATGGCTCTACAGATCATACTCTACAAAAATGGCTTTACAACGGCTCTGTGGAGATTGCGCATGCTCAGTCAATCTTCTGAGTTGGCGTCCATGTATACTTACATCAAGTAGGTCCTTGAACCTTTATAATATCTCTAGGCATAGCCCATGAACCTCGAACCTCAGCCGATGACCTCGGGCGTTATTCATAGTCCTTGTCATTGGTTAATATCCTCGGACAATAATAACCTTGTCCATTTCAAAAATCCTTGGACAGTAAGCTCATAAGTCCGCGGACCATATCTGCACAAAAATTTGCAGCCATTTTCCCACGAGGGAGTGACCCCAACAGGGCACCCAATGATCATGGACCATTGGTTAATGGTCCCCGAGACTACTCATCCTCAGGCTCGTCTGGACAAAGGAAATATGCGAACCCGAATAGCAACTTGACTCTAGCCCAGAATCCCGTAGGTTTGTTGTATTTGAGACAGTATCCGGGTATCATCCCTTACTCTGAAGGATTCAATGTGCATATGGTCTTAACGATTAATAGCTGTGCTGCTTTTTTTTTTTCCCCTTAAATTTTTTTTTTCCCTCTTTGCTTGCATGCTGGCACGTATAATGAGGAATTTTGAGAGGCTTCTTCCGCAGTATAATACTGGAGCGTTGGCACGCAAATATATATATATTTTTTTACCAATTAAGGCATATAAAATTAACATTATATAATTATTATAATGACCAAAATTGGTTGCCTATCAAACCCAAGCTGACCTACAATAAAATCCTAAGCATAAACAGATGATTGGAATGAAATGTTTTCCTGCAAATCATATGTAAGAGTTAGTCTTTCCCGATTCTTGGTCGTGTATTATTACCTCCACTTAATAGAGAAATCAAGACAGCTAAAATTATATGTTAGATTGCTTTGGACCAAATTATTGTCTACCCCTCAAATTCTTCTTCTTCTTCATTTTTTTTTTTTTAATCAGAAGTGATCTATTTTTTCTAAGTGGTCATATCATCAAATCATGCCCACTTCGATTCATGGGGTAGTGATCAGGCCTACGGGCTCAGCTCAGCAGTACTACCCTTTTTCACTTTAGGCTCAATGGGCCTTCCGACCGAGTCAAGCCCCCCAAAGCCTCAAAGGAAGACAGAAAAACAAGTAGAAGGCATATTGGGGGACAGAGACAGTGTGAGCACTTAGAAAACAGATTGGCATTTGATGTGTTCATTTACCCCGTGAAACAAAATTTCACAAAAACAATGACTATGATTTTGCAAGGGACTAGATCACTCTTTTTGATACTAAGAATTGATAAACACATTGCATATCCTCTGATCTTAGTTGGTAACTCTGTGACTCCACGAAATCGACCGGTGCTCCACATACTATATATTATATATAAAAATCACACCCTAGCAAAATGATAATTCGGCAATATATTAGTAGTTCTTGGAATTTTTGTTATAAAAATATTGTTTTAGGTATTATATAATATATGCTAACATGAATTCAGCCATTAAGAATCCTATCCATGTTAGCTTATGTTAGCTAAGCTCTAAGGATTTGCATTTTGAATTGAATATATGTGTGTGTGTATCAAGATGCCAAGTTTTAAATTTTTGGTAATTAATAATTGTACGAATATAAATAAAGTTATATACAAAAAAGACGAAACCTTAATACTAAATAAAATGAAGCTCCTCGTAATGAACCAATCAATATAACATGGTAAAACCCAATTAACCAAGCAAAATTTGGTAATCTGTACCTAGAAATCAAATGAGCCCCGATCCACCAAAAAAAGTAGTCACATGATCACTTTGTGAATTAATATTGCTCCTAATGGAGGACGGAACACCCCAACATTTTAATTCGAATTTATTAGATATTTGACTTGAATGGGTTATTAATGAAAGTAGTTAATGAGCTAATTAATGGCAAGTGAGCGTAGATTAATTTTAAGTGAGACCAATTGTGTAATACCCCGATATTTTGACCCAAATTATATAGTAATTGATTTAATATAGT
>JAODPA010001577.1:1947-14181 GCA_025585075.1 Nepenthes mirabilis | reverse complement strand
AAAGATTTTGAAAAATTCAATAATGAAGAAATAAATAGGTTTAAATGTATTTACCTTAACTTTAATTTACCAAAAAGTAGCTTAGATTCATCTAAAGTTAACTCGGACTCATTTTTACCTTATTCCTCTCTTTTTCTATCTCTTTTTCTATTCTCTTTCTTATTTAAAAAATCTATTAGAAATAAAGTGAAATTAATCAAAGAATCTTTATAAATACACCAACACACTTGCATTGGTCAGAAATGATCAGGAGCAAAAACTTACTTAGGCTTATGCACGACCCGTAATAAGCATGACTCAAATCCCACTATTTAGAACTAAATATACGTGTGCACCTTTCATGTATATTTTAGGTGTGACAATTCTATCTAAAATACACTTATGCGTAACTCGGATACATATTAAATGTCATTCAAACCTACACTATAATGATTCAATACTTAATTTATAATTAAAATTCAAAATTAATCTCTATTATTCATTAGCCCACTTAAATTTATCATTATAAAATAAATCTCAAGGTTTGGGCCTAACAGCCAGCACCCATCTCAGAGGAGCAAAGGTATCGTAGCCAGATAATACAACAAAAGATAGTGGGTTGAGAGGTATTTGATTGCAATCTCATCATATTCTTCCCATGTGTCATCCGTTGGGGTTAGAAGCCGTCTAACTACCCCATAGATAAATACAGTAAAAGAATGAGAAAGAAGAAAATGAATACACAACCTTTTATGTGAAAAATCCTTATCAAATAAGAAAAAAATTACGGGATAATCTATCCACGGAACCAATTCTACTATGTGAGGTTGGGAACAATTTTCACTGTTACACAAAAGTAAGAGAAAAGATAAATGAAGAACATAGTACAAGCAATGCACTACGTGTTGCTCATAATTCTCTCTTACCTTAACCATTTTCACTCTCTCTTTTGTGTTTTTCATGCTTAGCCTTACACACCTGTCACTTTAAATAGTAAGTCTGTCTGCTTACTTTTAATTTCAAGGCTCATATATAACAAATCTGCGAAATATTCCATATCTACCAACAAGATCTGTATTTGCCAATAATATAATATACGCTATACAAAAATGACTCATATATAACCGTTTGAGATCACGTATCCTCAAAAAATCTTCTGAGTTGGCACCATTTTGGATTTCCTGGTGGACGGCCCACATCCCACCATCCACGTTCTCCACAAGGTTGGTCAACACCCGTTGACCGTCTTCTCCACATGACCAGTCAATACCCCCGTTGACCGATCAGTGTTCCGTCTAAGATCCCTCAACAATGTAGGGCATCTCATACCATCAACTGATCAACTAGTTGACCTGCATTGTTGCCCATTCAAAATATTTTGGTCAATTATGTTGACCGAAATTTTATTTGCATATTCTGTGTATAGTAACACATAAAGTCCACGTGCTCTGTCCAAGTCATCCGGTCACAATGACTTTCACACAGGAGTGACCCCCAACAAACTTTTTCTCACGACTGTGAGAAAGTAACATCTGTTAGCCCAGCTAAATTGCAGCAAACTTCATTTTTATCTTTTGGCAAAATCTTAGTCATCATATCAGCTCCATTTTCTTCAATACCGACCTTCTCCAGTGACAGCAAATCGATTTTAAGCACATCTCTCACTCAATGGTATTGAATATCAATGTACTTTGATTTGGAGTGGAATAAAGAGTTCTTACAGAGATGTATAGTACTCTGACTGTCACAAAATACCTTATACTTTTCCTATTTATTGCCCAATTCTTGAATGAACTTCTTCATCCACAACATCTCCTTACAAGTTTCTATCACGGCAATATACTCGACTACAGTAGTAGAAAGAGTGACACACTTTTACAGTTTGAACTGCCAGAAAACTGTCCCTCATTCAAATTTTACTAAATATCCTGAAGTGAACTTGCGACTGTCAATATTTTTCGCCATATCAGCATCCAAGTAGCCCACCAATTGACGCTTGTCACTTCTAAGACATAAGCACCTCTTAGAAGTTCCTCGGATGTATCTCATGATCCGCTTTACCACGGACCAATACTCTTATCCTATATTGGACAGAAACCGGCTGACAGTGCCAACAGTATGTACTATGTCCGACCTGGTGCACACCAAGGCATACATGAGGCTTCCTACAGCTGAGGAGTAAGGAACGCCTCTCATGTACACATTCTCTTCGTCCGAAGATGGACACTGGTGATTACTCAACTTGTGATGATTTACAAGTGGAGTGCTAACAGGTATAAACTTATCCATGTTGAATCATTGGAGTATCTTCGAAAAATAGTTTTATTGAGACAACCATAGTCTCCTTGCCTCCCGATCGCGAATGATTCTAACATTAAAAATCTGGTTTGCCGATCCGAGGTCTTTTATGGTAAAGGATTGTTCAAGTTGCTCCTTCAACTTCTTTATTCGAGTACTATTTTGTCCAATGATCAACATGTCGTCCACGTAAAGGAAAAGGATAATAAAATCGCCTTTCGAAAACCTCTGTGTGAAAATACAGTGATCACAAGTAGTTCATCGGTATCCTTGACTAGTCATGACTGATTTGAACTTCTTGTACCACTGTCTTGAAGCCTGTTTCAACCCATATAGGCTCTTCCTTAGACGACAGACTAGTTACTCCTTCCGTTTAACCTTGAACCCTTCTGGCTATTCCATATAAATTTCTTCCTCTAGTTTACCATGAAGAAAGGTTGTCCAGACATCCATCTACTCCACTTCCAGATTTCGGGTGACTACCAAGCCCAGCACAACCCGTATAGAGGACATTTTTACCGCTGGAATAAAAATCTCATTGAAGTCGATTTCCTTCCATTGACTGAAACCTTTCACCACTAGTCGTACCTTATACTTTTGCTTCATGGTATTTTCATCCGTTTTTAATCAGAAGGCCTATTTGTTCTTTAGAGCCTTCTTTCCCTTAAGTAGCTTGATTAAATCAAAAGTATGATTCTCATGAAGAGAACTCATTTTATCATTTATTGCCTCCAACCATTTCTCCTTACTCTCATCCTCCATAACTTCTTCAAAACTCTCAGGCTCTATGACATTAGTGAATATAACGTATTCACCAGGCGACAAGCGGACGGACGACCGTCTACTTCTTGAGGATCGTCTAACAGGCACATCCTCAGCTGGTTGAGGGATGATTTTATCCTGATCTTCATCAGGTGCCATAATTGCCTCTCCATTATCCTCAACCGCCTCAGGACCATTGTCCTTGTCTTCCAGGGATACCAGACGGATAATTTTGACACTTATTTTGTCTGTCCGGTTTACATCACACCTGACCTTCCTGCCAATATCCTTGATTGTTTCATCTTCAATAAAGGTTACATCCCTTGACCAGACAAGTCTTCTTTCAATTGGATCATAAAATCTATAACCCAACTTATCTTCCCCATAACCTAGAAAGACGCACTGTATCGTCTTTGACTCCAACTTTGTCGTTTCATCTCTTGGGATATGTACGAATACTTTACATCCAAACACTCATAGATGATCATAAGATGGCTCATTGTTCGACTATATCTTCTCTGACACTTCACCCTTCAAGGGTTTACTAGGCAATCTATTTATGATGTAAGCCGCCGTCTTCAATACTTCGGCCCAGAAGTGTCCATGTAGCTTAGCTTTTGAAAGCATGCACCGTACTATTTCTAAATATGTGTGATTCATCTGCTTAACCACTCCGTTCAATTGTGGTATCTTTGGAGGTGTTTTTTGATACCTAATACCATGTGACCGACAATAGGCATCAAAAGCCCCTATATATTCACCGCCGTTATCACTTCGAATGGCCTTCATTTTCTTTCTCGTCTGACGCTCAATAAGAGTATTGAATTGCTCAAATATACCGAGAACCTGGTCCTTGGTTTTCAATAGGTATACCCACAGTTTTCTAAAATAATCGTCAATGAAAGAAATAAAGTGTGTGGCTCCACCAAACGACTTCTCTTTAAATGGTCTACACACATCTGTGTAGATGAGATCAAACATCTCCACCTTTGTGGAGGATGAGTCTCCAGGGAATGAGACTCTCATTTACTTGCCTGCCAAACAATGAGGACACGTATTCAGTCCGTCCCCCTTTACTCCGAAAATATGACCTTTCTTGGTCAGATGACAAAGCCCACATTCACTTATGTGGCCGAACCTACTGTGCCACAAGTTCTCTGACTCCCTGTCACTTACAGCATTCACATCTCCAGCCATTGCACAGGCCTTCGTCACATACAAGTCGAAACATTTTTTTCCTCTTGCCACAATAAGAAATCTTTTTGTCAGTTTTCACTCGCCTTCACAGAAAGTATTATAGTAGCTCTCATCATCCAACCGACCGGCTGAAATAATGTTCAGCCGGATATTAGGGACATGACGTATATCCTTCAACAGTAATTTTGTCTCATTATTGGTGACCAGAGCAACATTACCTCTGCCTACAACCGGGGATTTCCTTCATTTTTCATTCTTATCACTCCAAAATCTCCTGAAATATAGGATGTGAATAGTCCTCTTCTGGATGTGGCATGTAAGGAAGCGCCAGAGTCTTCTACCCAACTGGCATCATAATCCGTCAGACTTGCAACATTTTCTTCACATGTCACCAGGAGGTCGCCTCCTGTGACAACTGAGACCGATGATGTTTTCTCTCCTCGTCCCTCATCTCCTTTATCTTTCTCCACATTTTCACACTTTCATTTGAAGTAATATTTCTTGATGTGGCTCTTTTTGCCACAGTGATGGCACTCAAGGTTTTGATACCTTGACCGTGACTAGCTACGGCCTTTCTCTTCTGGTTTCTGACTGCGACCTCTACTCCTTCTCCTGGATTCTGTCACAAGTACCTCAGAGTGAGGGGACGACGAGGTTCCTTATGGCCGCCTTAACTCATTCATGAGTAAGGAAGTAATAACCTTGTCTAACATTAGTGTATTCTTTTCAAACAATAAAGTTATAATGATGTGATCATAAGAGGCCGGTAGAGAGGCTAGAAGAACTAATTCCTTGTCCTCCTTCTTGATTTTCTCATCAATAGCAGACATTTGTGTTAGTATTTTGTTGAACTCGTCTAAATGCTTCTCGTAGCTCCCTCCTTCCGACAACTGTAAGCCATAAAATTGTTTCTTTACATTTAGTCTGGTTGTCAAGGATTTAGACTTATATCAGCTCTTCAACTTCTCCCAAACCTCCGTCGGATCTGTCAAGCCAAGAGCCTCTTGAAGAGTGTTGTCTGCCAGGCATAGTTTAATGGTACAGTTGGTAATATCTCTTTTATCTTGCCATTCATTGTCGATCAGGTTTGCTGGCTTTTCATCCTTCTTCTTCAGTACTTTCACTGTTCTTTCTCTGGTTAGAAAATTCTTCATCCTCTTTTACCAGATGATGAAGTTGCCCTACCCGTTAAACTACTCCACGCTGAACGGTAAATTCTTTGACAATGATGACACCATTTAGATAGAATTTTTAACCAGTCTCTGATACCACTCATTGGGGTTAGAAGGCGCCTAACTATCTCACAGATAGATACAGTAAAAAATAGGGAAGAAGAGAATAAACACACAACCTTTTACGTGAAAAATCCTTATCAAATAAGAAAAAAATTACAGGACAATCTGTCTATGGAACCAATTCCACTATGTGAGGTTGGGAACAATTTTTACTATTACACAAAAGTAAGAAAAAAGAGAAATAAAAAACAGAGTACAAGCAATATACTATGTGTTGCTCACAATTCTCTCCTACCTTCACCGTTTTCACTCTCTCTTGTGTTTTTCACACTTAGCCTTACATGCCTGTCACTTTAAATAGTAAATCTGTCTGCTTGCTTTTAATATCGATTCTCATATATAGCAAATCTGTGGAATATTCTATATCCACCGATATGATCTGTTTTTGCCAACAATATAAATATCCGGTGTACAAAAACGGCTCCTATATAACCGTTTGAGATCACGTATCTTCAAAAACTTCTGAGTTGGTACTATTCTGAATTTCCTAATAGATAGCCCACATTCCACCGTCCACGTTCTCCACAGGGTTGGTCAACGCCCATTGACCGTCTTCTCCACATGACCGATCAATGCCCCTATTGACCGGTCGATGTTCCGTTTGGGATCCCTCAACAATGTATAGTAGCTCATACCATCAAGTTGACCGGTATTATTGCCCGTCTAAAAAGTTTCGATCAACTATATTGACCGAAATTTCATATGCATATTCTGTGTATAGTAGCACATAAAGTCCACGTGCTCCATCTAAGTCCTCCGGTCACAAGGACTTTCACACGAAAGTGACCCCCAATATCATCCTCCTTTGAAGTCCTATTCCACTGTACGAACCCCTACTGTTACTTCACATCCTGACCTTTCTTTTGTAGATGTTGTTGGTTTGCTTCCTCGAGCGCTATTATCACATTTCATTTGTTGTTCAAATGATGACAACTCCAGGTAATGAGGTTTAGGCTCCACATTGTTTTCTGGTAACATGGAAAACAAGGTGTAATCAGGCTATCAGCGGCAATTCCAACTTGTGCACCACGTATCTAAACAGCTCAATATTTGGAAGGGTTTGTAGTAGCTCTAGGATGAATTGATGTTGAATTTCTTCTTCAAAGTTCCATGTTGGCATAGTTACAATTTGAGGTATATGAACTTCCCGAGCTCAATGGTCATATCTCTTCGGGCTTGGTCATAGTTCTTCAATCTTTCTTGGATTCTTAGAAGTTCTCTTTTGATTCGATTGAGGATTGCTGCTTTTTAGATAACAAATTGCATTGCACTTGCTCGGTTTATGCCACACCCTTTTCATGAGTGCACAAGAGCGGAGGTAGTCTACCACCCGTAACTTTGAATGGGCTCTACTTAGATGATGATTGATAGATCATATTATACAAGTACTCTACCTAAGGATAAACTCCTTCCACCACAATTGCTCATCGTTACAATAACTCCTCATATACTGCAAGTGTCAAATTCTCTAGCTTCCTTTGTCCATCAATCCATCGGTAGTAGGAAGAGAAGAGCTTGCTTTCAACTGACTCCCCTACTACTAGAAAAGATCCTACCAATATTATCTCATAAATAATTTATTTATACTGATCATAATAATTCTAAAAATCCCGTGTAATTTTATAAAATGGTCCATAAATATTTTGTCCAGACTGCTAATTACCAAAGGATGCCTAAGAATAATAAATTGAGCACCTTCACTCAGTTGATCCACTACTAGTACGACTTTAATGCTATGATGTTGGGTAAAACTTCAACAAAGTCCTTTGGTTAAATCCTCCCAAATCTTCTTGGTAATTTGGTCGCCATTTACCTAGTAGCCCCTTTTAGACCTTTCCAGTGAGAGATTTATATGCTGAACCATTTCGAGTGACCACTCTCTTAGCTATTATGAAAAATGAGCGTTGATGTCTTCTCTTGTTCCAAGCACACATGGAATGTACATGAAATTTTTATAGTAGATCAATCCATCATTAATGCGGTGTTTCTCATTCTATCCTCTTGGTCTTGCAGTTTTGTGTAAATTTTCTGGGCTTTGGATTCATTCTTCATTGCTTCCCTTAACCTGTCTTGTATTTGTCGATTGATTCCACTCATGGCATCATTCAATGTGTTTTAAAATTTTAAACTAACTTTTCTAAAAAAGAACAGAAAATAACTTGAAATAAATTTGATATTCAAACAACAAAACTAGCATTCAAATGCCTAAGGAAAAAATTCTAAAATTTATATTAACATATGTACCTATCATGTGTGATTGTGTTAAACTACTAATACATGTGTTTCCTTTATATGCCTATTAGATATGGTGATTCTATTTAATCTATACATATGTACTATTCATGAATATACATGTGTTCTTCAAATGTGTATCCTATTTGATTCAATTGTGTTATTAAAAATAATCTTCACTTGATCGAATCCTTGAGAGAATGAGTGAACTTTTTCCCTCGTATTAGTGTCGAACAATAACATACACAGTAAATACGAAACTTATAAAAAAGTAAAAAAAATTTTAACAAATACCATCCAAATTATCAAAATTAGATTTTTTTTTTTAAAACATACAAATTTCTATAAAACCAACCTCATTTCTTGGGGAAGTTCTTGTCTAGTAGCTAAAAGCTTTCATCATTCCATTTTATTTAGCTTTTTTAACTTAAGTCTAAATTTGCAGATTTGGGACCTTCATCCCGTTTTAAAGTATTCTACTCTTAAAATTTTATCAGATTACATTAATATTAAGAAATTAAAATGAGATTAAATAATTAAATCTGGAGATTGATAATCCCATAAAAAAAAAAAGCAATGCCTGAGTAGTGGTAGCAGTTAATAAGAGGTTATCCTCTCAGCCAAACTTATTCCATAAAATTGAGGGCGTGAAGTTACTTATTTTTTAAGAAACAAACGAATTAATAGGATGAAGAAATTTCTTCTTTTTTTTCTTTTTTTTTTTTTTTGAAAAAAGAAAATCCCTCGAGTCAATCCAACAGGCTCGAATTTTAGTTGCCCAAAATAGCCCACCATGCAATTACTGTCCCCTTCCACATTTTTCCAATCAAACCATTCATGTCTTCTTGACTTTCAAAGACCTCTCACTCCACACATCACCACGCCTTCATTAATTCTTGCAACCACCCCTTTCATTAGAATCATAGCACAATAATAATTTCCCCCCTCCCTTCATTAATAATCCTCACTATAACTTGTACAATTCATAGAAAAAATAGCATTTTATTCGGTATTGTTGTTAATTATAGAAGATATATAAATATTTTGAAAGATGTTGAACTTACATGGATAATTAGTATATATACTGATCAACTATTTCAGGTGACTACTTAGTAGAATAAATAGTTTATCACTGTTGATCTCATATAAGATATGGAAATAGAAGAATTACCTTTTTTCCATAGCTAAAAGAAAAGGAAATCAAAAGAGTCAGAGGCAAACAGATCAGAACAACACAACTTCCCCAGAACGAGCCCTCTCTCTTTCTCTCTCTCTCTCTCTGCTGTAGAGCCCTTTGAGTAGCAATTTCTCTTTCTTTCTAGCTATGGAGAAGACATATAATAAAGTATTAAACCCCAATTCTTTTCCATCTTTCATTTGCTTCTCATCCTTAGAGTAATTGGCTTTGTACTTCGGAGAGGCGAAAAAGTGTATCAATTTTAATGCGAAACGGTAGGGCCAAGGGATGGGTTTCTTCCTTTTGATTTATTTTGGTTTCCTTTCTTGTTTATCATCTAACAGGAGATTCCTGTTGAGGGGTTTTGTCTTTTTTATATTCTCATATTAATTAAAATTTATTTTTTTTCTTTTTTGAAGTGAAATACACGCGCAAACCCATCTTCTCCATTGATTGTCGTTTTTTCCTTGAGCACGGGAGGTACCGTAGTAGGTAAAGAGACGCTATATAAGGGAGGAGAAGTTATGTTGCGGTAGATGGTTCATTCCTCGAAGCCAAACAGTAACAGAAGTGTCATTTGTGTCTTCTTGTGGTTGGCTATATGCCATCAACATCATCACCATCATCTTCATAATTCAGAAGCAGAAGTAGCAGTAGCAACAGAGAGCAGAACTCTATTACCAATCAATCATGGCTTCATCAAACAGGCACTGGCCTAGCATGTTCAAGTCAAAGCCCCACCACTTGCGGCACGACTGCAGCTCTTCCCTCATTTCAAGTGCTTGCAGAAGCTCTCCTTACTCCTCTGGTAATTGAATTCAAATTTTCACTCAAACTTACAATAATTCTATTTGTTCTACTCTTAAACTCTGCAAAGATTCAGTGGGGAGAAATGGAGGGCGAAAAAGGCTAGGTTTTTCTTCCCCCTATTTTGATTGAATTTCTGTCTTCTTAAGCGGTTGGTGCAGGCTGTGAAGAAAGATGCCCTGAGCCAAAGCCAAGATGGAATCCAAAGCCGGAGCAAATTCGCATACTCGAAGCCATTTTCAACTCAGGAATGGTTAATCCACCAAGAGACCAGATAAGAAAAATCAGGGCTCAACTACAAGAGTATGGCCAGGTTGGTGATGCTAATGTTTTCTACTGGTTTCAGAACAGGAAATCAAGGAGCAAACACAAGCAGCGCCAGCTACAAAACTCCAAACAAAACCCTCCAGCCAGTGCCGTCGCCACAGATGTCGCCGTGGCTCCGTCCTTCTCCTCATCGTGGGACAAATCTTCCCCAAGAGGGTCTGATAATTACGCCCTTAAGATTATTGGCTCAGCCGCTAATAATAACGGTGCTCTTAATATGTCAAATTCTCATACTGCTTCTGTCAACCAGACTTATTTTCAGACCCACAATGAGTATCTGCAAGATCCCTTTTTCTTCCCTGTTCAACCAGAGTGTGGTGGTGGCGGTAGTGGTGGCTGTGGTGATGATGGTGCAAGTGCAGCTGGCGCAGGTTGTAGTACTCAAAGCCTACTCTTTAATGATCTCAACAATGGTGTTGGTGATCATCCGACAGTTGGGGCTTTCCCTAGTCTCTTTTTTGGTGAGATGATTGGTTGTGGGTCGAGGAAAGAGGATGAAGAGACATTGAAGTTTCAGCAAGAGCTTAGCTTTTTTGTAACCAATCATGTACACACCGGCACCGTTGCTCCTACTCCTGCTGTGACTTTTGCTTCTCTTCCTCCGTTTCAAGGTAAATTTATAGCGTTTAGTTGGACGTTGACACTACTATCCATGCACTCTCCTCACTAAGTTGGTAGTACTATTCAGCTTTCCTTTCTTTCCAAACCCTACGTAGCTATCCAACGGTTCATTTTTGGACTTCATCTATCATGTTTGTTTGATTATAGCTACTCAGTAACACCACACATACAAAAGTATTATATACAAAGAGAACAACATTCATACACTTACCAGATATTTTTATTAAAATTGTCAAAATTAATTTAAAAGAGATGAAAGAGACAAAAATTAAAACAGGGTATAACCCATACCTATTTTTGATAATTTCGATATAAGTAAATATATAAGTGGGTATATGAATAATATCACTCATATCCAAATATCATAAAATATTGTAGCATGATTCAAGATTATAGGCAGACTTTTTAAATCACCGTCACAATGTTGGTCAATACCATGTCATCACATTGCAGATATTCCGTGAGCGTTTGTCACACATATATTGCTTAACATGCAGTATTCTTCGAGAGATGTATAACTGCACATTTGACATTTATTGTGTGTAGATGCACATCTTGATAAATATAACATATATTATTACCGACGGAAACAATAACAAAACATTTGTTCTTATCAATGACTGACGCTTCGATATAATAAGACCGTGTCCATTTAAACAATACTGAATTTGATTTATTTTTTGTTTTC
The DNA here is from genome assembly GCA_025585075.1 of Nepenthes mirabilis. Classification (NCBI taxonomy): domain Eukaryota; kingdom Viridiplantae; phylum Streptophyta; class Magnoliopsida; order Caryophyllales; family Nepenthaceae; genus Nepenthes; species Nepenthes mirabilis. The sequence goes on along the minus strand of JAODPA010001577.1, from coordinate 2,798 downwards.
TGTTAGTTGAATGAACGGTAACAATGTATATACGATGACCTTGGAAGATAGAGGAATGGTGTCCAAGTGGGTGTGACCTAAAGAGACGATATGAGACGCAGATGCTATGTAACATAAAACTCTTCTTTAAAAGAGAAGCAATAAAATAGGTGAAGCATAACTCAGCTAGTAATAACAGGGAACTAAAGAGGTTAGATTTGTCTTTTACATAGCAATTTATGATATATTTAGCGTCTGCATGGCGATGGCCATGGCCAATCTCTGCCGTCTTAACATTGACTGCGCCCGGCCTTGGTTTCACACAGAAGAATATGTAAGGACAGAGTTGTAAGTGTTCCGATGCGTGCAGGTGCAGGGGAGTCAGGTGGATCGCCCCGATCAACCGTGTTCATAAACGATGTGGCGTTTGAGGCCCCAGTGGGTCCCTTCAATGTGAGGGACACGTTTGGAGACGATGCTGTGCTTGTCACCCCAAGCGGCCATCCTGTTCTCACCAATGAGTGGGGAGACACTATCCAGCCCCTCCAAAACGGAGCGTTTTACTACCTGGTGCGCACGTTAGCAGCTCCATTGTTCGCGAAGCATGACCACACTTCTGGTGTCTTTTCTTCTGGATTTCCACCCCAGGTATAATAATCTCTTTTTTTTTTTAATTTTTTATTTCAGTATTTTTGTTACACTTACGAGGGAAAAAGTCTAGTTTAACATGGGGAAGGCAAAGAAACGAATTTGGGCGAGGGACCTCCCCCATTGTGAAAGGAAGCCTCTCCTCAGTGGGTTTTTAGATTTTGATAATCTAATCATCTTTATTTTATTTTATTAAAAATAATATACAATAATTTTTTTAAATC
>JAODPA010001566.1:0-14184 GCA_025585075.1 Nepenthes mirabilis | reverse complement strand
TATAATTATATGCTTTACCGAGTTTTTGACTTACTTTATTTCTATTTGTTATTGACTCCTTCAAATTAGTGGTTTGAACACTAACAAAATGAATTGAATTGAAGGAAGAATTGTTCAAAAATATTAGAATTAGAACCATAGAATAATTGATGTTGTGTCTTTATTTTCGAACAATAGTTTAGTATTTATGTTATTCGAATAATGGTTTTGTGTTCAAAGAAACATATGAGATCATGGATGTAGTTTACATTATTTATGATTTGTAGTATCGTGGGACGTCGGTTTGTCCGATAGTTAGATATCAACGATTTTTTGTTTTCTGTTAAATTGAGTACTCTAAATTGTTTATTCAGAAACGACTCATTATACAAGTTCCTACGTCATGTTTTAGTTGATATTTTGAGTCACTTGATGACGTGACATTTCGGGTCATATATTCAAGTTGTATTTTTATATTTTAGTTGGTTGATATATCGACGTGAAACTTACGTCTACGATTATTTTAGTCACCAATTGGATAATTATTAATATCGATAATTATAAATGATGAGATTGGGTTTTAGGACATGATAAGTTGACTTGGATTGGCCCTGGGCCAACCAACCGACACTGGGGGCCTGGTTGACCCAGGGCGGGGATACGAACCAAAGTGGGTTAGCATAGCAATCAACTTTTGTGAGCCCACATTGTTTGGATGAATGTGATGAATGATTGGTTCGGATGAATTAAGAGTTTGGGTGAGCGAGGAATTCAAAACTTGTTTGGATGAATGAGGAATTCGGATGAATAACCAAATTGGATAAACTAGGAGATAGGATGCATGAGGGGTTTGAATGAATTAGGAGTTTGGATGAATAAGGTATTTGAACCCGTTCAAATGAATAAGGAATTTAAATAAATGCCTTGTTCAAAACTAGGAGTTTGGATGAACAACCCGCTTGGATGAACGACCCATTGCAGTGAATGAGGAGTTCAGATAAACAAGGAGTTTGGGCCAACTACTTTTTAGATGAATGAGTAGTTCTAATGAACTAAAAGTTTGGATGAACAAAGAGTTCACATAAATAGGTAACCTTTGGGCCTATTCTTAGCCTCAGAAGCTAGGTTGCTATTATTGGAACCTAATGCAATGGTAGCCCACATGAATGGAATAAAGAAAGCCAAATTTGTGGCTCCACCTAAAATAATACACCTAGGCCTAGCACTCACCTTAATCGACTTGCCCAAATATTTCAGCCTAGCCGCAGGCTAAGGCCACATATCAAGGGTCACCTTGACATGACGGCCGATTGCAACTACAATAATGACAGTATCTATATTACCCTAATCTTACACACGTTGCCAATGTAGAGGCCTAAAAATAGGCTTCTTCTCCCCATTGAAAAGGCGCCTAGTTGGCTACTAAGAATACGGTTAGGGTTGACTTTAACGTCAATTGGACTATGGCCAAGGAAGGTGTGGACCTAAGGGTGTGGTTAGGGGCTGAGCCAGACATTAGCTTGGGATGCACCGGCTTGGGAATTCAATTGGGTTGCTGTGTGACATTTACCCGTGCGCTGAGTTGTGACATCTACTCATGCACTGAAGTGAGGTATCTATCAATGTAGTGCAAATTTAAAAAATTGTACTTGGTCAAAATCTTTTATCGTATCTTTTGCCCAGATGTGCATTTAATTGAAACTTATCATGAATTTAAGGGTGCACATGAAGAGCAACATTCTTGACCAAACATCTTTTCCTATTAAATGGAGAGAATGCTTAGGAGTAAAACAAGCAAAATAAGAAATGCATTAAGTTACTGATGGGTAAGTTCATAGCAGGTAGGCCCAATAATAAAACGGCACAAAATCAAGAAAAGTCTAGATGCGCGTTTAGACGGTCAATGATTGCGTTGACCGTATGGAGTGCCAATTAGGCAACCAACGAGCTCTCTCAAGACGGTCAACATTTCTGTTGACTGGAAGTATTGTAACAGCAGGTCGTGAAAAGATAAAAACCGAATATGGGCCAGGCCAAATTTGGCAAATGTTTCCGTACACAACAAGCAATTGTCACTTTTCTTGATTTCACGCTTTCCTTGAAGACAATCTTCACTAAAGAGGGTATCAACAGATTCGACGCCCTTCCCATGAGGAAGGTGCCAAATTCTTTCTTCCTGCCATGATGGATCCCAACGGTAACAGAAGCACAAAAGGAACGTAAATAATCTGAAGACCCGTTATCCGCTCAGAAAAGAAACAACCCCAACAGAATACACCAGTCAAGCCTTCTTGTTTAAGGAAGGCCGCTCAATACGAGACAGGGATCACGCCTTCTTAACCAAAGGGGGTCACCCTGCCAACATCTATATAACCCTACAAAGTTTCCATTCTGTGGGGACACAGAAGAAAGAAAGACCACAAGGAACCATGACAGAGGATTCCTTGAGCATACTAACGCTCACCCCTAAGCACGTAATCGCTTACTACGAAAATTCCACTCCAAGCCTTCAGATTCTAGAGGCTTCATCCACTCCCCAAGAGCCGTCTATTTAAGCTTCCACGCTTACAGGACCTAGGGGCCCGCTTGTTCCTCGTGAACATTGAGTCAGAAAACTGCGCTCTTGACGAGTCGTAAGAACGCCTCTTACATTTAAAGGCGAACACTCCCTCCTACATCAGTCTCCTTCTCTATCTCAACTTATGTTTCTAGTTACTTTCTTATAATTCGAAGGCTTATAGCTGACTTGAGCGTTAGAGTGTTTTCAGTGGGACGATATTACGTCGACACCTGACCTCTTATTTGTTATAGTGGTGTGCAGGATCTAAACTCGATGAACGGAGCCGAATCCGAATGATCAAGTGAACCCGAATCTGTTCGAAGTCAGATCCAGGTACGCATCAATGGTGCCATCTGTGGGAAATGCTTACAAAGCGCCAGCTACGTTTCCCAGAAGCCCCTTTTAACCAATACCCTCAATCAAAATTGTGAACACAAGGGGCGCAAGCAAGTGAGCCAGCCCGAGATGTGGCCTCGCCAAACCAGGACCACGTCATTGACGCCATGGTCAATGGGGTAGCTGGCGAGATCTCAGCGCCTTTCTTTCAAAACTTGGCGGAGCATATACTAAACATTGATAGGATATCTCAGATACTCTTCTCCCACCAGGTGTAAGTGCAGCTGGGGGTTGCATTGGCGGAGGCCCCCGCACCGGCATCCAGATGAGGAGGCCAGAGAAAGAAAGTTTTGGCCCGAAGGCCTGGAAGGCTAACCAACGGTGCTGCATTGGAGTCCTCACATGCTCAAAGCCGTCTAAGGCGTGAGGAGCAGGGAACCAGTGCTACCCCAGAGGAAAGTCCAAAATGAAGGAACCCTAGATACTTTTGAGTAGAATCTAGGCCCCAAGCTCAGGAGAGAGCCTCTCGGGCCGTTAGGTCTGCCGGTGATAGTAGCAGCCCGTCTGCTAGACAAGCTAGAGAAACAACAGAGTTAACGGCATATCTCAACTCTAAAAGATCTGCTAATGTCATTCCAACAGATTCGAGGCTAGAAAAGATTTGGACCCTTGTCTTCAAAAATGATGAGCACACTGCCAATATTGACAGATCTCCCTTCACAGCAGAGATCTTAAACAGTCCCATGCCGGCAAAATTTAAAATGACAACCCTTGACTCGTACGATGGGAGTGCTGATCCCGTTGATCATCTCACCCACTTTCGCATCCATCTGGGTCTACAGGGGTTGGAGGACGCAGCCATGTGTCGCTACTTCCTGCTAAACTAAAAAGGAGATGCGCGCATCTGGTTTCATCATCTCCATTCGGTCTCAATCCGAAGTTTTCATGAGCTTATAGATGTCTTCTTGTCCCAATATGCCTCTAGTCGTAGGGAGAAAAAGTAACCTTGGCATCTATCGCACATCAAGCAGAAGCATGGGGAGAACTCGCGGAAGTTCCTGGATCGCTTCGTGGTAGAAGCTAGGTGGATCCCTTAACTCACAGAGAAAATGAAACTAGGCAGTTTCATCTCAACGCTGGCGCATAGAGAATTCTTCAAGCACCTGGCACATAAGAACCCGTAGACATTTCAAGAAGCAGGGTCTATCATCAGGGCCTATGCGGCAGTGGAGGAGGCCAACGAGGCTAAACGTCCCGACCGGACCGAACAACCTCGCTCTTTCCCACCTGAAGGAAAGAGAAAACACAACGGTGCCAATCACTCTCACCGAAAACACCACAGGATCGGACCACCAGAGCGCAATTACTACGGGCCCATTAGCCTAACGCCCTTGACTGATACACCCTCAAACGTCCTCATGCATATCCGTGGGGGGAAGTTCCTTAAATGGCCAAAACCACTAAAGAAGGTGGAGGGAAGAAATCCATCCAAGTACTGCAATTTTCATTGATCTCTCAGACACTTCACAGAGGACTGCAAGACCCTTCAGCGAGAGATTGAAGAGTTGATCAGAAGGGGCCATCTCACCAGGTTCATTAAGGCCCCTGGTCAAAGCCTGGCACTACGAGCGGAGAAAGATCAGGGTCTTCCCCTCCACGAAATCGGGTTACGACAGGAGTGGTCAATATGATTACCACCCGACCGATTAAAAACCCGGCAGATAACAAGGATCAGCAAACTTGAAGGAAGAAGCAACGAACTACTAACCCCATCATTAGTTTTAGTGACAGTGATCTGGCACATCTAATTTCTCCTATGCAGACCCCCTTATTGTATCTACACTCATTTCCGACGATAGTGTTGACTACCAGTTGAAACGAGTATTCATTGACAATGGCAGTTCTCGTGATTTGCTTTATCTCGATATGTTTTTAAACTTTGTTTAAAAAAAAGTTAATTAAAACCTGCCGAAGGCCCATTGTTTGACCTTGAAAACGAGTCGATGCCCGTTCAAGGGACGGTCCGATTAGAAGTCACCCTACGAACGTACCTAAAATGCAAGTCGTATACTTACCTTCTTGGGAGTCAACTTGCTGTCTGTATACAACGTCATACTGGGCGATCATGCCTAACAATGTTCGGGGCCGTCACTTCAATACCACACCTCAAAATAAAATTTTGAACGCTATACGGTGTGGGCGAAGTGTTAGGTAACCAAGTCACCGAACTACCATGCTACATGTCCCAAATTGCACCTATCGACAGCACCAGAGCAGTGGGAGAACGTGACCATCGAGAAAAAATGACCTTGTAACAGGCGCAGTCCGATGAGGCAACCGACCTAGTCCCACTGAACCTGGAGGATCCAGAAAAGTGCGTACGTATCGACAGCTCACTCACTGGTGCACTGCGTGAAGAACTGATCACATTCCTACGACGGAACGCTAACATCTTTGCATGGACTCCCTCTGACATGCCTGGAATACCGACCTGGGTAATTGTCCACAAGTTGGGCCTCGACCCAAATCGAAAGCCCATCAGGCAGAAGCAAAGAAATCACTTGGTAGAAAAGTATGCCGCCATCCGGGAGGAAGTAAGAAACTGATGAATGTTGGATTCATCAGAGAGGTCCAATACCCCGATTGGCTCTCCAATGTAGACCTGGTAAAGAAGAGTAGCGAGAAGTGAAAAATGTGCGCTGATTTCACCGACGTTAACAAAGCCTGCCCAAAGGATAGTTTTCCTTTACCTAGGATTGATCTACTGGTGGACTCGACATTCAGACAAGAGTTGTTGAGTTTCATGGATGCCTATTCAGGTTATAACTAGATCCGAATGAGTCCTAAGGACGAAGAGCAAACACTGTTTATGACGAACCAGCGGATTTATTACTACAAGGTGATGCCCTTTGAATTGAAGAACGTAGGAGCCACCTATCAATGACTGGTAAATAAAATATTTGAGAACCAGATCGGCCGTAATATGGAAGTCTATATTGATGACATGCTTATCAAGAGCAGAACCACAGGCGACCATATCCGCGATCTGGCAGAGTCATTTGGGGTGCTCCGTGAGCATCAAATGAAGCTAAATTCGACTAAGTGCGTCTTGGGGTAGCCTCAAAAAAATTTCTAGGTTTCGTTGTCTCCCAATGAGGGATCGAGACAGACCCAGAGAAAAATCAAGGCCCTCACAAACATGGCTCCCCCACGAAGCATCAAGGATGTCCAGTGACTGACTGGACGATTGGCGGCCTTGTCCCGCTTCCTACCGAAGTCTGGTGTCAAGTGTCAGCCATTCTTTAAAGATCTAAGGGGAACAAAATCAAACGGGTTCTAATGGACGGCAGATTGCCAGGCAGCCTTCAATGAGTTGAAACAATATCTGCCTAGCCCGCTGTTACTAACGTCGCCCAAGGTTACAAAGGAGCTGTACCTCTACTTGGCGGTATCAGAGATGTCTCTCAGCTCTGTCCTCGTATACCAGGACTCCAATACCCAACGGCCGATCTACTGCGTGAACAAAATACTGACCGGCCCAGAGACGTGCTACCCGTGCACAGAAAAGTTAGCCGTAACTCTCATATTCTCCGCACTAAACTAAGGCCTTACTTTCAGGCATACAGCGTCATAATTTTCACTGACTAACCTGAAAGAACATTATCTAAAAACCTGATGTTTCTGGATAGTTGGTAAAGTGGGCTATCGAATTGGGCAAGTTGAACATCAAATTCTGACCCAAGCCAGCTATAAAGGTACAAGCTCTGCCCGACTTCATTGTTAAGACCACGACCTCGGTTCTCGAAGAGCAGTCCTCAAAAAATGTGGAACAGCATGTGGAGGCTCCAAAATGGGTACTCCACGTAGACGGATTATCTACGGACACAGGCAGTAGAGATGGGGTGGTCCATACGACCCTTGACGGGTTTGAGGTGAAGTACTCCCTTAGATTCGACTTCCCAGCCACCGACAACGTTACCGAATACGAAACCCTGTTAGCCGGGTTAAGATTAGCAAAAGAGTGCTCAACCAAATGATTGGCTGTTTACAGCGACTCTGAGCTAATCATCAACTAGGTTAATGGGAACTTCGAGGGAAGCAACCCACACATGGCCAAATACTTGACCAGGGCAAGGGAGGCCACCCAAAACTTCGACAAGCTAACCCTACTCCATGTTCCCAGAACTGAAAATTGGAAGGCCGATCAACTAACAAGAGTAACGGTGGCTGAAAATCCAGAACAGTACTCGAGGAACATGAGGGAGGTCCTGAACGCTCCAAGTATAGAGAATTAGGAGGAAATGCAGATCTCTGGGGTAGAAACTTGGATGACACCCTAGTTGAGGTATCTAGTGGACGAAACATTACCAGAAGACGCAGAGGAGGCTAGGCGGATAAAGTGAACGGCCGGTTGGTACACCATAGTCGACAAGCGATTGTATCGCCGCGGCTACTCGACTCCGTACTTTCGATACCTAACCCCTGAAGAGGCGGACTACGTCTTGAGTGAAGTGCACCTTACGATTTGCGGATCGCACATCAGTGGCAAAAACCTAGCATTCAAGATCATGCGGTAAGGCTACTATTGGCCTTCGATGAAAAAAGATGCACTCGAGTTCGTAAAGAAATGCGAAAGCTACCAACTTCACGGCAACCTTCACCACTAGCCATCCATTGAGCTGAAATCCCTTCAGGCGCCGTGGCCTTCACGCAATGGGGGCGCGACATTCTTGACCCATTTTCCATCGCAACTGGGTAAAGAAAGTTCATCATAGTAGGCATCGACTACTTCATAAAGTTGGTTGAGGCCGTCCCGCTGGTCAAGATCACAGAACACAACACTCTTAAATTCGTTCGCCAGAATATCATCAGCAGATTTGACGTTCTAGAAGTCATTGTGACTGACAATAGGACTTAATTAAAAAAAAATGCTTCACCAAGTGTTGCATCAGCCTTGGAATTAGGCTGGTCCACACTTCGGTGGCATACCTCCAAGCGAATGGATAGGTGGAGGTCACAAACCAAACGCTACTCCACGGGCTTAAGATTAAGCTAGAGGACGCAGGGGGCTCCTGGGTAGATGAGCTCGCCTCAATCCTCTAGTCTTACCGGACAACTCCCAAGGAACCAACGTGTGAGACACCCTTCAGCCTCTGCTACAGGATTGAAGCGGTGATCCCAGTCAAAATCGGGTTTCCAAATCTTATGGTGGAATCCTTTGACCCGCTGGGTAACTCTTAGAAGATTTGAGAACACTTAGACTTGTTAGAAGAAGCCCGCGATGCTGCCAGAATGCGGACAACAGCCTATCAATATTGAATCACCGGCTACTACAACAAGAAGGTAAAACCGCGACAGTTTGATGTCGGAGACTTGATCTTGCGAAACATCAAGGCCACGGGAAAGGTGGCCAGCTGGAACAAGCTCTCCCCGAATTTGGAAGGGCCTTTTCTAGTTTCCGTCGTCCTACGAAACGGGGCATATAAGCTTTGGAACCAAGATAGAAAGTTAGTATCGCGGACAGGGAACTCCATCCATCTCAAACGTTACTTCCAATAAGGACCCAGGTAGGTACTCTGTATAATGGTATGTGATTATGTGTGTGCACGATTCAATTAGTAAAACAAGTATTCCCTTTAGCATGTTGTGTTTCTTTGGTGTGCATATGTGTGTGTGATTCTTGTTACAGGTTCAAACAACCTAGGATTCCCCTAAGTTGGGAGGGTCTTCACCCTCTCCTTATTAAACCCTGGTCATCCAAGTGGCCCATAAGCGGTCGTATTTAAACCCTGGTCATCCAAGCAGCTCATAAGCGGTCGTATTTAAACCTTGGTCATCCAGGCGGCCCATGAGTGGTCGTATATAAACCCTGGTCATCCAGGCGGCCCATGAATGGTCGTATATAAACCTTGGTCATCCAAATGGCCCATTAGCGGTCGAAAAATCTTAGGGGGCTAACACAACACACGCGACAACCTCCTTCGCAAGGAGATAGTATGATCAGTCAATGATGGTTGACAAGAGCAAAACACTCTACCAAAGCAGGCCGCCCAAATCTTCACTTGGGCAGCACCGCTACGCTTTAGTCACAAGCGAATACTGGGCCAGCTTAATACGAGTGATGGCCTAAAAAACGTACCCAAGGACTCCACTCTTCTGGAAACGTCATAAACGCTCAAAACAAGGAGGGCGGGCAACTCATAGAAAGCCAGCCTAGTTGACCGCATAGAACGGCAAAGGAACAAAATGAAAGCAAAAATATGTGACATGCACAAAGTTGCTTGTATTATTGCTTATGGTAAAGTACCTATACATAATTGTACCAAAAAGAAAAAAACTACAATCACCAAAAACTACGGGGGCAGTGGTGGCCCCTGTCTGTCCTGTGGCTCCCCCACAAGGCTGTCGCGGTGCTGTACTAACCGATTTGACAAGTTGATGAGATCCACAGGGAATCAGGATCAACTAGCCACACAATATGCCGACTAACGTTGATCCCTTCCCACAACGGTGACAGCATCATGTCCGCGACCTCGTGAGGACGAATGCAAAGGCTTAGATCGTTCTCCAGGGCAGCCATTTGCCCTGTGAGTAGATCAGGCGCCCCTTAACCCCCTCGTTTTCCTCCTTCAAACGAGTGATCTCTACTTTCAGGCTCTCATTCTATACCTCCATGCCTACCAAGAAAGACTCCAAGGCAGCTGCGTCCTCTCAATACTCCCCCTAGAATCTCCAGCTTAGAATCAAGCCATGCGATCTCCATGTCCCTATTGGAGATCACCCGGTCTCTCTACCTAAGCACCTTGGCAACTGCACTCGTGACCTTATCTGCCTGCACATACAAAAAAAGAGTTAGACAAGGCAAACCTAAAGACAAGGCGGGCAACAGAATTTATATCACCCAAATTCTTCGTGTTGCCCTGTTTGGCCTGGCACCTAGACTCGACACCAAAGGGGGTGAGCAAGGAATCGGGCCCTCATGGGCAGGGCTAGCGGCGACCTCCGTCAAGAACTCCTCCAATGGTTCCTCTGAAATATCATCCATCATGGTTGACTCCTCAGGAACGGTGGGAGGCTCCAAAATCGACTCCTACTGCTCAGTCGGCAGTTCCACAGCAGGTGATCCAACAAACAGCTCCTGCGGCCCAGGCTCGCTCTGGCATTCAACCTGACGTCATAGGCCTCTAAAACCAGCTCCGCTTTAATCCTAAAAGTGGCCCCTACACCCACAAAGCGCTCAGCGGAGAGATAGTCTGGCCCAGAGGACGACGAAGAAGGTACTACCAAAGTCGCCCTCTTTTGTCTTGGACTGGGGAGACTGGCATCAGAGGGGCGAGGACCTATGATAAAGCCCTTCTTTCTCTTCTTTCCTTGTAGGACCTCCAGTGGTGGAATTTTGAATTTTTGGACGGGAGAGGGAGGCCCCCACTTGGCCTTCTTGGCCTCAACACGGGAGACCAAGTGGTCTCTCCGGAAATCTCCAAGGTTATCCACGATGAGTTTGACCAACCAAGACAGAGACGCCATCTCAGCCTCGGAAATCGCCCCTGTGTACACATCAGGAACCTGGCCACACTCCCTGGGCAAGGGCCAGGACTCACCCACGCTAATGAAGAAGAATCGGTTCTTCCAATTCTTTAGAGAATCGTATATGACAGTACTTATCTTAAGACTACCGCGTGGAGATAGAGAAATCCACTCTACTCCCTGGTTAAGCTTGAAGAGCCCTCTAACCATCGATATCGTCAACAGCCTCGAGTGTTGACGGAGGAATATGCAGAAGGAACATAGATATCGGATGGCGTTGGCATGGAATTGAGCAATGGGGACCCAAAACGTCCGAAAAATCGACATTAACTTGTCGGGAATTGGAAGACAGAGCCCACTCCTCAAATTGGTTTCGTATAGGGTCACAAAGCCCGTAGGTGGCAAGAAAGTCCTGTCGTCATTCCTAGGAATACGGAAGGCAATCTCCTTTGGGATATTGTACTCCACGTACAATACATTCACGTCGTTCTCTCTCAGGACGGAGGCGATATCAGCGACGGAGCCCGTGATAAGAAAATCAACTAGGGTTTTCTTTCTCTCCTACGGGTTAAGGAAGACGAAGAAACAAAGGAACGCGTAACTCAAAGTAAAACGAACAAGCGATTTAAAGGCTCGTATGAACACAAAACCGCCTCGAAAGCATGCGCCATCATTACCGCCGCATGTCACTTCCCCAAAAGGGGCTGTCGAATCAAATTCTACGGCTCATTAAATATCAGGATCCTGAACATACCGCATGAAGACATGTGACACACTTTTTCTTACAGGATGGCTAATGGCCAACGCTTCCTTCTCCAAATTACCTGAAATTTTTTTTAAAATGGTCAACAAAATTGGACAATATTTTGAAAGTACACAAGGCTCCTCTTCAGACGGGCAACGACTCCATCACCGTTAGCAAAAGACAAGCACATCCCATCATGAACATGCCAGAGGCCAAAATCCAGACCACCGGCATAGGAAGCTAATGATAGGTAAGCCCATAGTAGGAAGACCTAATAAGAAAAACGGCCCAAAATCCAGAAAATCCAGACCCGCGTTTAGACGATGAACAATGGCGTTAACCGTATGAAGTGCCAACCAAGCGACTAACTCGCTCCCTCAAGACGGCTAACATTTCTGTTGACCAGAAACATTGTAATAGTAGGCCGTGAAAAGATAAAAATCTAATATGGGTCAGGCTCAATTTGGTAGACGTTTTCGTATATGACAAGTAACGGTCCCTTTCCCTAATTTCACGCCTTCCTTGAAGACAATCTTCACTAAATAGGGTATCAACAGATTCGTTGTCCTTCCCATGAGGAAAGCACCAGATTCTCTCTTTTTGACAATGATGGATCCCAACGGTAACAGAAGTATAAAAGGAAGGCAAATAATCCGAAGACTCGTTACCTGTTCAGAAAGGAAACGACCCCAACAGAATACACCAGTCAAACCTTCTTGCTTAAGGAAGGTTACCCAACATGAGGCAGAGATTACGCCTTCTTAGCTAAATGAGGATACCCTGCCACCATCTATATAACCCCACAGAGTCTCTATTCTGTGGGGACATGAAAAAAAGAAAGACCACAAGGAACCACGACATAGAATTCATTGAGCATACTAACGCTCACCCCTATGCACGTAATCGCTTACTACAAAAATCTCACTCCAAGCCTTCAGATTCCAGAGGCTTCACCCACTCCCCAAGAGTCGTCCATTTAAGCTTCAATGCTTACAGGATCTGGGGACCCACTTGTTTCTCATGAATATTGAGCCAAAAAACTGCGCTCTTGACGAGTTGTAAGAACGCCTCCTACATCTAAAGGCGAATACTCCCTCCTACCTCAATCTCCTTCTCTATCTCAACTTACATTTTCAGTTATATTCTTGTAATTCAAAGGCTTATAGCTGACTTGAGCGTCAGAGTATTTTCGGTGGAACGATATTCTGCCGACACCTGACCTCTTATTTGTTATATTGGTGTGCAGGGTCCACACTCGGTGAATGAAATCGGATCTAAATGATCAAATGAACTCAAATTTGTTCAAAGTCGAATCTAGGTACGCATCAGTTACAAAGAAAGAAAAAATTTTCTCCAGTACCTCACTAATAATAACATAAGGCGGTCGTCTCTGACTTAAAAATGGTTCATCACTAGGAACACTCTCCAACGATGACTTGCACCCCCTGTCCAACTAATTGTTAGAGTTCACCACTCTTAATTTCCTTTCAAGAAGTCGAGCATTAGAGGGGTATCTTGAGAAAATTTTTAAGCCTTTTAATTAGGATTTATTTCGTTTGTAATGCATAGGAAACCGAATTATGGTTTCGGATTACAATCAAATTCAGATCATTAAAGGGTTCAGATTAAATTGATTTTTTATGTATGTTTTAATTTTATTCAAATCAAGTCAAAGTGAAATGAAGTTTGTTAGCTAACACCAATTTTCAACACACAACTTAAATCTAACACCAATTTTCAGCCTATTAAGCTAGTTAGCTAGTCTACAAATTGATTTGTACTACATGTGGCCTGTACCCACCAGTAAAATCAACAATACTTAATTTTCACACTATCAATAAATGTTACTTCCTCAGGACGTAACTACTTAGATTTGATTTATAAAGCTGCACCTAAATTTTCCTTTAAAAGTAGTGAGACAGATATATTTACTCTATAAATGATCACTCTCAATTATTTCAAAGATCAAGATAATTTTTATTTAAGAATTTAAATGAATAAAACGAAACATCATCATCAGCTTGGCTTTATTTAGCAACAGGAGGACTATTAGATAGAGGGGCTCCATCAAAAAGATTCTTTTTCAACATAAACGTAAGCATGGGTCATGGCTAGTTTGCTTATTATCCAGAGTCATTGATTGCTTTTCGTTGGCACACGGTACCCGGTTAATTTTATAACTGCGTAGGATATTTGTAAGTCATACTTCAATTGGCCTAGAGAAGCTCCACGCTGTGTAATAGCTTTATAAAAATAATACTTACGCTTCATAAATATATATACGCTCATTCTATCTAAGAAATGTTGAAAAAGGAAAAGCTGCAGTTTTTTTTTTCACTAAGTAGCAGTTTTTTGAAACTTTGTTCATTGGTAGATTAATATGACAATTTTCGTATCATATTTTCTATGTGTATGATATTTATGAAGAACATGAATAGCTGCCCTCATCGCTTTACTCATTTGAATCGAAACGTTTGAACTGTTAATATTGAGGAAAAGATTGAATCATACATACTAGTAGGCATGGGACAAATAATAAATAAGAGAGTAGTTTTGACGTAATCTCTGCAGTTAATGAGAAAACCAGACATAAAGCAATCCGCAAAGCTATGGACGATAACGTAAGTACACATTATACCGTTGATGGTTTATGACTTTTTTGTTCGGATGAAAGATGGCTTCTTTCTTCTTGTTCATTTTATTGTGTTTTGTTTTCGTTTTTGTTGTTGGTGATGAATGATGATTTTTGACTTGCAGGTTACGTATGCGATCGATACTCTCTTTTCTTCACATGAATTGAGAAGGCGAAAGAAACATCCAATCATAACAAACTTTGAAGATAAGAAGATTGGATTGGATTGGATTGCGTATTTGCCTGCATCATTAAAATAGCGACCTCCTCCACCCATTAAAGTGCCCGATTTTGACTGCAGATGGTGATCTAGTAGTGGTAGCACCGTTTATTTTTCTTATTGCCATTTCTAATTTTATTCTAAAATTTCTTTTCCACAACGAAGTTAATGTTGAATTTAATATA
>JAODPA010001555.1:11766-40030 GCA_025585075.1 Nepenthes mirabilis | reverse complement strand
CCCCCTCTCTCTCTCTCTCTCCCCCAGAATGCAACGTCTCTTAGACTGTAATTTCCACACACGCTCACCTTCCCAACCCCTCTCTCTCTAATCTCCTCGTTGTTTTGTCCGCCCTTCGTGTGCCTCTTCTTTATTCTCTCGCCGTCTTTCTAGCTCACTTCCCGTTGTCTGTAGAAAGGGTCACCGAGATTTATGAATTAGAGGGGTAGAGAGAACAAACCTAGAGCCTAATTACTTGTTTCTTCGTTACGATCGCCACAATGTCATCTGCTTTTTCTGCGGCCAAAATCATTCAACCCCTCAATTTTGCAGCCCCAATCAGATCTAGTGACAGGCCCCTCTTTGATCCTCTCAAATCTATCCCTACGACGCCGTTCCTTGGTTCTATCCACAAACTCCGCCATCCTAGCGACCCCAATTCATGTTCTCAGTACCGTCGATCCGCATCCATCGTCGCTGGTGTTTCCGATGTCGTCCAGGAGAAAAAGCACAAATCCGCTTCTTCCGATTCAAATCTGGTAAATCATTAACTTGCCCAGATGAAATTTTATTCGAAGGATTTTTCGCGTGCCCGTTGATGTTCTTTTTATCAAATTATTGCAACGTACAACTTGATATTCGATTTTGTTTTCAATCAAATTTTCGTGTTCCTCTAAGATGATATAATACGGGGATATACACCTTTCTTCTTTATCTAAACGTCCTTGCCTGTGGGTTATGTAGTTGATCACTAGACAAGAAGGACTTGAGCTCTATGAGGACCTGATTTTGGGAAGATCATTTGAGGATATGTGTGCCCAGATGTATTATAGAGGCAAAATGTTTGGATTTGTTCACCTATACAACGGGCAAGAAGCTGTCTCAACTGGCTTTATCAAGCTATTGAGAAATGAGGACTGTGTAGTTAGCACTTACCGTGATCATGTCCACGCACTAAGCAAAGGTGTACCAGCTCGCGCCGTGATGAGCGAGCTCTTTGGTAAGACAACAGGTTGTTGTCGCGGCCAAGGAGGGTCTATGCACATGTTCTCTAAAGAGCATAACCTTCTTGGTGGTTTTGCATTCATCGGTGAGGGAATTCCAGTTGCAATTGGTGCTGCATTTACAGTGAAATACAAGAGAGAGGTGCTAAACGAGAGTTGTGATCGAGTAACTGTGGCATTCTTCGGAGATGGGACTTGTAACAATGGGCAGTTCTTTGAGTGCTTAAACATGGCCTCTTTGTGGAAATTGCCCATTATCTTTGTGGTCGAGAACAATTTGTGGGCAATTGGGATGTCGCATTTGAGGGCAACTTCTGTTCCTGAGATTTGGAAGAAAGGGCCAGCATTCGGGATGCCCGGGGTTCATGTGGATGGCATGGATGTCTTGAAGGTGAGAGAGGTAGCCAA
This sequence comes from Nepenthes mirabilis, assembly GCA_025585075.1. Classification (NCBI taxonomy): domain Eukaryota; kingdom Viridiplantae; phylum Streptophyta; class Magnoliopsida; order Caryophyllales; family Nepenthaceae; genus Nepenthes; species Nepenthes mirabilis. Next base: position 38,639 of record JAODPA010001555.1, on the reverse strand, counting down.
GGATGCAATCGCAAGGGCTAGGAGAGGTGAAGGCCCGACTTTGGTGGAATGTGAAACTTACAGGTTTAGAGGACACTCTTTGGCAGACCCTGATGAGCTCCGTGACCCTGGTGAGCTTTTCTCATACACTTTCATTTCCCTCAACCATTTATGACTGCTAATGCGTTGAGATAATATTTTGTGGTGATCTTTTGTGCTTACTATGTCCCTTGATTTTGAGAGCAGTCTCAATTCATTGTAGACTTTAAGCAGTCGGATTGCTTATGAAATTGATGTCCTGTTACGCCTGTACCCGTTTTCCGTTTTCCCATTCCCCGTTTACTTTAGTTACCGTTCCCCTATATATGTAATGTTACGCTGTAATGAGAAANCTGAATCCTTACCACCATCGGTTGGGTTCTCCACCACTAAACTGCTTCGAACCTCCTTCACCGAGTCCTTGCCGGTTCTGACTCGAATCGAGAAACCAGAGCCACAATTGTCACCTGATTTCCAATTCGAAGAGCTACATACCACTGCTTCTCGTCAAAAGCTTCCAATTAAATGTTTCAACCCAATCCGAGTCTTCATTACAATGGACTGGCGAGTTCCCATTGCTTCTTCATCACTGACGAACCCACCTCATTGCAAAATGCCCTATCTGGACGACAGAGAAGGTGTCCAGGCTGAATCGGCAACCGGTGTAGCTTCCCTCCAAACATCCTTCGGCGCCATGTGGCAGATAGCTTGGGCAGATAGTTATGGAAGAAATGGTGAGCATTGTTTGCTGTTTAGTTGGGCTTGCCAATGTGCTCCAGGTGTGGCTATAATTCCTGTTGTTAGGTGCTTCTACATATATGGAGTCCTGTTGTTTTGGGTTTCTGTGTTTTTGCGGATCATATCAGCTCAAAATTGGTGGTGCTTACATGAGGAGTATCCATTTTTGTATATCATGGTTTTAAGCCTAAAGGCCAAGAGCAGAAGATATTTTCCAGATTTTGGGGGCATTAGTTGTGAGCCTTGTGCGTATACCAAAACCACCCTCGAGAGAGGTCAGCTGAAATTAACCACTGCATATGGGTTTGGTGGGTCTTCCATGACTTCAATTGATAGAGTTGGGGGAGGTATTTATCCACAAACTGCTGCTGTTGGTACAGCCAATGTAGGCAAAATTATCAAACCTATCCTCAAGGATCACCTGAGACATTCAGTTGTTATTACTGACAACGTTGGTGCCAATGTTGGATGCATTGCAAGTACTTGTAGATCCTATGCCATCCCATCCGGTGCTGCCCTTATTGTTACTGCAATGCTACACGATCCATATGATACGCTTGGTCTTGTTTATAATGCATTCGGCAACAAAAAGACAAGTACAGGCTGCTATATTACTACTGCATTTTTTAGCCCAAAGGATTCCTCTCTCTGGAAATCTCTTGAGAATGTGTCTTCCGGATGTGAATCATTTGGTACTATCAGTTGCTGTATTTTGTGTTAAAATTGGTAGTGATTTTGATGTCTGGAATTCCAATGTGCTGGGTTTGGATGTTGAACTTAGTGCTGGAAAGATTGCTATGTGGGGTTATTGCTGGGAAGACAAAGAGCTGCTGCTTGTTTATGAATTGATGCAGCAGGGAAGCTTGGAAAATCACCTGTTGGGCAGGGGCTCTACTGTCCAGCCACTACTATGGGATTTATGGCTTAAAATTGCAATTGGAGCTGCCCGAGGCTTCGCCTTCTTACACACATCAGCTGGCCGAGTCACAGACCGAGACATCAAGACCTCTAATACCCTCCTAGGTGGGACCTACAATGCTAAAATCTCGGACTTTGGTTTAGCAAAATTTGGCCCCTCTGCTAGTCCGTCTTATGTCTCGATGAGGGTGCTGAGCACAGAAGGCTATGCAGCTCCAGAGTATGTCTCCACGGGGCATTTATATGTGAAGAGCGATGTGTATAGCTTCGGCGTCGTACTGGTGGAGAGCCGGGGCAACAAGTGGAGCTACGATAAATGCAGACGACAATGGGACCCGGGGAAATATTGAGTTGCGCTGGATCCTGATGCTTTAGAACTTTATCTTTGTGCCTAACCTTGAGGACAATGTTCTTTTGATGGACGGGACAATGTTACGCTCGTACCAGTTTTCCGTTTTTCCGTTCCCCGTTTACTTTAGTTACCGTTCCCCTATATATGTAATATTACGCTGTAATGAGAAAGGGAGAAATACTTTAACCCAAATCCTCCTCTCTGCGTCTCTCTCTCCTCTCTCTGTCTCTCACTCTCGATCCCATCCCTTTCTTTCCCTAATTTCACCTGCGCCCCTCTTCCTCGCGCGGCTTCGCACCTGTAAACTCCCCACCTCCTCCGCTGATCTCCGCTCCCGTCGCAACTTCCATCTTCATCGCCGGCGTCGCCATGGAGATCGTATCATGTCCTTTCTAAGTGCACATAATTTGTCACCACTAAGACTAAGACTAGCGGGTTTTATGAGCAAGCTGGATTGTCAAGAAAAGGCTAATTCTCAATCTGTCAGTGCTTCCTCTGCGCTTTTGTTTTCATTGATCATACTCTGTAATGCGGTTCATTTGTGTAAAGAATAAAGATCAGTGGCTCATTAAACACAATTTGGGTCCAGTTTTTTGTTTGAATTAGCGGCAATGCAGGTAAGACGGCATGAATGTGACCCTTCCCAAACCCTAATATGTGGAAGCTTCGTTCAATGGTAGCCAAAGTTTTTTAAGAAAAAATTGTGGCAATTCATCAAAACTTTATCTTATTACTACTGGACTATTTATATAGATGCAATGTATTCGTGTTTCCTTTGGATTTAAGCTAAATATCAAAGTATGTTTACTGAAGAAAGAGGGGGGGTTACAGGGGGAAATATGATGGCCGGGGAAGCCTTGGAAAAGCTTGATAATTACTAGTCAGTCGGATTGAATTGCCTCAATATCAATGGTTAAGCTACTAAATCCTGCACCACTTATTGCACCTATGAACCATCGGACACAATGTATGAACATCTAATGTGTTTTAAGTTTCTGCACCTCATCGATTGATAGTTCTTCCCTTTTTTCCGGGCAGCCGAGAAGGGTCACTATGCTGCTAGAGATCCCATTACAGCCCTGAAGAAGTACTTGAGGGAGAACAATCTGGCAAATGAAGCTGAATTGAAGGCCATAGAGAAGCAGATAGATGAAGTTGTCGAGGATGCTGTAGAATTTGCAGACCAAAGTCCTTTTCCAGCCCGCCAACAGCTTCTTGAGAACGTGTTTGCAGATCCAAAAGGATTTGGAATTGGACCTGATGGAAGATACAGATGTGAGGATCCCAAGTTCACAGAAGGCACTGCTGCAGTCTAACCACTTTCTTTGAAGTTTACTAATTCCTTATGCCATAAGTGCTGGCTTAAGATTATATTGTTGTTGGCAAGTGCTACTGTTTGTTGTCTTAATGTATTTGCAATTCCTTCCCAATTGCCCCCCCCCCCCCAAAAAAAAAGAGATTATAAAAATACTATAAAACTAAATTAAATGAAATGATGAAAGTATATTTATTTAACATGCCCGTTAAATTATTGTTATCATATAGAGAACAAAAAGAAGCAAATATAGGATTCCAGTCTAAAATTATTAAAATACATTATTTTTAATGCAGCTGGAGAAGGTATATATATTTAAGCTATAACTATATGATCTAGAACAAATTTAAGTTTTAAGAAGCCTCCCTTATTTGGTGCAATGTCTCAACGAAAACTTTAATCTCTTCCATGTTGGAGCAAAAAGATGCTACTAGTGCATGCCAAACAGAAGCTTTCGGTGCCTTCCCTTGGCAGATCATCTCCTCCAACCAAACAATAGCTTCATACTGTCTGTTCATTGAGCAAAGACCTCTAATAAGAGCATCAAACGTTTCAGCGCCAGGACAATATGATCTATTCAACATTCTTTCCATAATTATACTGGCCTCAACAAACCTCCTATCATGACACAGTCCATCAACTATAACACCAAATGTCTCCTTGTTAGGTGCACAGCCTACCTGCCTAGCCATCTTCATCAAAAGCCCAGTTGCCAAAGCTGAATTCCCCTCATCGCACAAGCCTTTAACCACCATATTATACAGCTTAGCAGTGGGAACACAATCGTGCTGCACCATTTCCACTTCAATCACCCTGCTGGCTTCATCCACGTTCCCTACGCTGCACAATGATGCCACTTTTGCTTCATATATTGCGAGCGATGGCCGAAATCCTCTCTCACGCATTTCATCGAGCACTTTGTTGGCGTCATGTATTTTACCTTCAGAGTAGAGATCAGCAGCCATGGCACTGTAACTAGCCAAACTGGGGATCCCTCCTCTAATCAAAGCTGCACTAATCAAAGCTTTAGCACGCTGTGTGTCTTCCGTACCACGAATTTGGTCAAGGTATTCGAGTTTTCGCCGACTCTTGGGAGCCCTAAGGCCCTTCCTCAAAATCTTTTCAAGAATTGTAATAGCCTCATCGATATGCCCAAGATCACACAAACTATCCAACAGAATTCTGTAGATTGCGATATCCTCACCATACCCTTTTTGAGAAATCCTCCAAAACATGGAGTATAACAAATGGGTGGCCTCATTTATCCTCCCATCTTCACACAATCCTCTCATTAGAATCCTATAGGTTTCTCTATCTGGGTAGTAGCAGCATTGACAGTTGTTCATCTCTTGGAAAACCCACAAACCAAGATCCGACCGATGAATTCCACACAGAGCTTCCACCAATAAATTTAAGGATTTAATCCGATATTTCACCTGCCACCCAGAAAAATTCTCGACGAACAAACGGTGGACATCTTCAAGCTTGGATTCCTTAACCATTATCCGTAGAAGGGTATTGAAGGATTCAGTCCAATTAACGCAGTTATATTGAGGGAGGGTTTTGAAGAGAGAAACGGCATCATCGAGCAACCCAGATTTTTCGTAAAACTTGATTATTCTCACGAAGAGCGAATCTTTGCATTCGCATGAGTCTTCCTTCATCTGATTAATCACTTCCTTCATCTCCGAGAAAAGGCCTTGGCTTCCGAGGATATTGATCATCGCGGAGTAGACAGAGAAATTGTGTTTGTAACTGGGGTATTTGGATTTGGCTTCGTTGAAGATTTGCAAAGCAGTCATTGGGTTTTTCTGGAGATTTAGGAGCTGTGAGAGCTGCGTTGGATTGAGAAGCCTTGGCCATCTTACTGCATTCATGGCTCAACAAATTCTTTGTTTAGCTGGCAGAGAGTCATCAATCTTCGTGTAAGCGCGATGCTTTATAATCTATAGAATTAGAAGAAATGGGAAACGCTGAAATTCCCACATTTTTCTCCTCTTCACCCCCGCTAAAGGTTGGACCGACGAGGACATCAACTTGCAATATCTTGTTTGGCAATAAAAATTAAAAAAAAAAAAAAACTCCTTTTCAAAGTTTGATTTCAATTATCAATTTTTCTCAATATCCTAAGTCATATAATACATACATATTTACATATGGAATACAGAAAATTTTGAAAGCCAGAAAAATTAATATTTTATGCACTTACAACTTTACCCACGCACTTAAGCGCAGTATAAAAGTAGGACTACATAAAGATTAAGAAAAAAAATAAAAATTAAAAATGTAATTAAAGAATATTGTCGAACACTTTTTTGAATGCTTTCCTCCATTTTATTCGAAAACATTATAACCTCAACAACACAATTGCAACAAGTTTTGGTTGTACCATTGGTGATGGATGCTGAAGGATGAACGGCTGGCAATTTAACTGACAATGCGTATTTATCCTCTCCATTTTAAAAAGGTGAAAAATGAAGCAAAATACTTCAAAAATACATTTAAGACATCATTATAATAACAAATAAATAGATAATTATAAGGTTTAATGAATATTTAGAAGGCATCTAAGAGCCACTATGTGTGACTTTTTAATCACAATAAAAAAAATGAGCGAAAAATCAGAACGTGGAAATACTACCAACATATTGAAAAGTTCATTAATATAAATACGTAAATTAAAAGGCTGGGTTTTCTTTCTCACTTTCATGCGTGAGAATTAAGTCAATTGCTGTTTTTTTTTTTCCCTGAGAAAAATAATTTTATGGGCTGTTAATTTTTAACTGATTACTTTTTCATGTGCAAATACACATAGTGAGCTTAGAAAGAGACGTTGCCTAGAGGCGATTCCTCATCAGCAACGACTGTATACAGACTAAATGGGCTGACTCCACTGTCAATTTTTCAAGTTCCTGTGAAAGAATTATCAACTTTTATCAAACCAGTAGAGAGAATTCCGCTGCTGAAAGAATAATGTCATGCCATCCCAGTATAACAATTTTAACATAGAAAAACCCAACCCAAAAAAAAAAAAAAAAACAAAAGACACAGAAACTCAAAAGTTACAAAGAAACCACCTCTACATGGACGCCAGGTGTTCTCTCATCTCCTCCACAGATGGGATGGTCTCAGTGGGGTAGACCTTGGCAACAAGCTGTGCAAAGTTATCATATTTGTCCAGAAATTCTTTCTGTCAAACAATCAGAAAAGGGCAACGTTTAAGCTTTGTGACAGATCATTTGCAGCCCATGAGCATCTCCTAAAACCACTAATATAACGCTTTTTCCTTGTTGTCTATTTTTTAATTGGAGAGGGGGGGGGGATTTGTCAATTTAATTACTCCCTTCTGGCATACGGGCAGCTATCTTTCGTCAGGCCTGATGATTATAAAGTGTTGTTATGATCATTTTAGTAAGGAAGGTCTCATATTCATCTAATGGTTAGAATTAGAAATTAAGTGACTGAATGGTAAAAATTGAATAGTCATTTAAATCATTTGATATAATTTTCACCATTTAACTACATGACTTATAATCCTAATCATTAGATGAATATAAGAGACTCTCCACTGAGAGGACCATAATAGCTCTCATGATTAAGAGGTTAAGCACACCCATGTGTGGGTCCGGTGGCACATGCATCACATAATCCAATTGCCAGGAGAGCACCTTCTGACAGTTGATTAACAACTAAATCACTTCCATTTGCTTCTATCTAAATCACCCTATCTGGTTGAAGGAATAGCATACATATTGTTGAATTAATGGGATACCCCCAAATGATGTGGCATCTCATATATCCAATCAACATTAACGGTCCACAAAAAAATAAAATGATGGATAGGCGCCACTTCACCCGAGGATGTCCTCCTTATGTTTTTGCACATTATTGACAAATAGATGCTGCTCACCTTGCATTTATCCCATAAAGAGGGCAACAATTCCTCTGAAGTCAGATTCTTCTGCAATTTCTTGAACATAGCAGCGATGGACTTGTCAACCTAAATGCAGGCAGAGAAAACAGATGATCGACCTAAAAATACTAGGAAAGACCAACTCATATACCAGAGACCATGCAGTCTCCCAAGTGCTTCAATCCAACTTACTCCTGTCAAGCTAGCTTTCAACGCTTTCCTTAGATCCATTTTTGACAATCCAAGCTGGAAAGGGATCTGAAATTTGCAACAAAGATCATTATCAGGCTAAGCCATAAAAAATGACCAAATGTGGCAACCACCTCAACCATAGGATATTGGTTGAAGCCTATTCAAAGGAAATGATAGGTCAACAACAGCAATATGTCACAAGTTGCTAAGAGGCATAAAGGTTTTTTGTCACACAGACACGTCACATAGATAGAAAATACCTACATATACAGCTTAGTTGTATAAAAATGCAAATGTGTTTCTAGAAAATTATATGATGATCTAGTGAATTGCCAAAAGTGAGAAAAAAAGGAAGGAAGCATGTACTTTAGAATGTTATTGATTGGAGAAAATGAGAGTAATTCTCGAGTGTTCTTAAGGAAAGTATTCATAGAGAGTATTCTAGAGCATAAACCCTAGTCATCCATAGTAGAGGATGAAGAGAAAATATTAATCATTGGTTAAGTAGATGATATTCCAATATAGAGGTGCATCTCTCATTTGGGACAAATAAAGCCAAGTGTAGTGAAGCCAAAGAGTGATGTAATCAGAAAGTGAACAGTTTTGAGAACTCTAAAAATTACTACATTATGTATGATGCTTGCCAGCTGAGAAACACAAAACAAAAAGAATGCATCAGACTTGCCTCTTCTGGTGTAATAGTGTACATCAAATCCTCCACTCTTCTAGAAAATAGGAAAATTTTCTCAAATTGCTGCACAAAACAAGAGAGAGAAGGTCATGTGTTCAGAGTTTCCATAAGCCATCCTTCAGAAAAATACAGAACATCATCCAGACAATCTCAAAAAAATCTTTCCACTTACAGAAGTTTACCAAAACTGACTTACAAAATATATGATATTGCTGATATGACGTGTACAAGCTTGCTCATAAGCTTCACTGGCTTGATGATAGAATTTGGCTAAAGTGGGCACAACATTTGCTAGGTCATACAAACTACAAGCAATTGCTTCTAATTAGCTAAAAAAAAAAGAGTAGAATTCTAGAGTGATACACTGTTGACAGTGTAAAGATCAATCTCATACCTGTTCTGAAATGCTGCATAATTCTCCAACAGGAAAACATCTGCATATTTTGGGTCGGTCTGTGCAATTTTCTCCAAGGTCACAAACATAATGCTAACCTGTTCAACAAATTACCCTTCTTAGACAAGATTGCTTTTCATCATAGACCTCAGCCTGAATAGAACAAATAAAGCACAAAAAACTACATGGCATTGTTGGTGGAGTCACCATCATATTGAAGCTCATGGTCATTGTCTGAAAAACTTGAAATTTCTAGATCAAGGGCAATAAAGAATGCTGAATGACCTAAACTTGAGAGCAATAGAGGTCTCACTAGAGTGTTTTCATCCACTAAGGTGCCAAGAGGAAAGTAGTTGTAACTCTAATGGAATGCCCCACCAAATTATATCTAGAATTCCTATATCAAATGTTGTTTCAGAAGCCTTTTATTCTACAACTTAAACATCATCTGTCATATAAAATGATTGCCCCTCTCTATATCAGTATCTCTATAGCTCATGAAAACATAAAAATACCCAGACAATGTGATAAGATCAACATCGGATATAGTACAAAGAGGACATCTTAATTGTCCTATGGGACTCAATTTATAGAAAATATTGTCCAGATGGAATAAAAGACAATTACAAGCAGACTCTTGTTTGCCCCTTATAAGTTCCAAATATAAAATGTCTGTATCATGCCTGTAATTCCTTGTACAATGTAAGTCATTTACTGTAAATAATACACAGAGCATATTGCACCATTGGATTGATCACACTACTACAGCGACAAAACTGCCGCTGATATTAAATAGCCAGCTCTCAGTTGTTACTCCTGTAATGTTACCAAATTTCCAAGTAGCAAATACTAGTATGTCCAATTCTTCTCTCTGTTCTTAATAAGATTGTATAATCTTGTCCTGTACAGAAGACATCTCTTTCTTTCTTCCTTTTTTCAGAGAAATTAGATTTTCCCATGGTTTCAAATATAATTTTTAAGGGAAAAAATAGTTACATTGATAAGCACAAATGTATTAAATACAATGAATCAAGGTAGCACATAGTACTTACTACTCATCATTGCAATGGAACAAGATCAAAATTTGCAAGACAAGGATTCATGAAATGACTATGGGATTACTTTAGTTTGACAAAATGTCATTATAAGATGCATCACATACTTCCTAAATAATTTAATTAAACGGTATTTTGTGAGGACGATACTCACAAACTTTGTATATGCCTGATCAACCAAATCCCTGGATTGTCCCTGGATGTACTGCTCCATACGTGTAGCAAGGGTTGCAAATCTATGCATAAAACATTAAATTATCACCTTATAAAACTTTGTGCAAATCTACGTGTGAAACTTAAAATTAGCACCTTGCAAATTTGTGCATAAAACATAAAATTAGCAACTTACAAAGCTTTGCAGACCAAGATTTTTGATAAGCTTAAAAAGAACAGTGGGGAAGCAAATTTAAATGAAAAACTACATAAATCTTGCCCTAAGTCAAGTAATCAAATACTTCGGACAATGTAACTACCCAATAGTATTACCCTATCTAGAATGGTTTTCACTCTTAAAATAATTGATTGGATGACTTATCGTTGAGTGGTCTTAGTTGGAGAAAGAATCGCATGAGTGAATGGATGAAACAAAAACTAAATCTGTGGACTGGACATGGTTGAACTTGCCAGCAGTTGAAAAGGAATACGCCCAAATCTTCAGGAGGATGTAGGGAGTTGTCTCTGTTTAGTGATTGTGCAATTTAAGGAGATCTTGCTAATTGCATAGATCCTATGGATGTTTTTTCCAGAAAGGATATGCTAGGGCATGTAAGCAATGCTTCGGTATTATCTATCAAGGAGAGTTTAAAATAATCAAGATAAAAGATATGTCTAAGAGGAAGCCCTTGGAATAATTGAAATGAATCCATGAACAAGCATGAACAATATATAGGGTTAAAAATGACATCTAGCCGGATCTCTACAGGATGCAGTTGAAGAGAAGCACTGCTGTTATCGTTATTGGTACACATCAAACCAAAAGCAAATGTAACTCTATGTCCACATCTGAGAGAGAGATACCCCCAGGCTGTATTGCTCAGTAGTACCTCATAGCTGCTCTTCAGGTTGGCATACAAATTACGCATATAATATAACACATGGTCCAATTAGAAGAACAGGAAAGCTCTCACAAGAAAAGCTAAATACACTTTACACTGCCTCATAACCCCACAGAAATCGAGGAGTCATTGAATGGTCATCTGTCTAAACTGATAAACTATTCTACATACAAGGCACCCCTAAAAAATTAAGTGGGGATGGGAATGGGGATGGATCCTAAAATTAAGTGGGGATGGGGACGGCTCCTGGTAATGCAGCAGCATGGTGGAAATTACTCCACAGGAGGAATCTTATGCCCAAGAGGAAAATTTCAACAGAGACAATATAAAAGAGAAACCAACAGCACAGAAAATTGAAGGTGCAACACAATAAAAAAGGAGTTATATCCACCGAAGGACAATGGAACAATATCCTCTAAATGTGCCTCTTCTCTCTAGTTGTCTGACAGTAAACAACGGAGCGTGCTTTTAAGAACCTATTAATAGCTGCTAAATCTATACCTAAAAAATTTCCTAAGGCACATTCATAATTACAAGTCCTTATAATTCCGGACATTGAGAAAAGTGGCGACGCCAAGGATCCTCATTAGAAAGTTAAGAGATTTAAAGAATTGGAAAACTGAGGCCTAGATGCAACTCTGAGGCATAAAATGCAAGAATAGCATGGCCATTCCTAGGTGGGCCATACAGCTTTAATGCATGATAGGTAGGATGCAACAGAGAGACCCTTTGATAACAAGTAGAATTTCTCATTTAACATTTCTAAGGATTGCACAAGCTCCAGTCATCAATAAAAGATGGAAATACCATAGAGCAGAAGCAGGTTCCGTGAAGATGTGACAAACGCTGGTAAACAGGAAAGTAGACATCAAGGTAAAAATATAAAAGGATAATAAATTGAGCCAGTGAACTTCACTCCATCATTGGGTCTGTCTCATCACTGGCAATGACAGACCAATGCACGATAAAATGTAATAAAAGCTGAGGGAAGAGTAAGTGAGGGAGGCAGAGTGAGAACAAGAGAATTTTCCTAGGAAAGGATAGAAAGATACGTAATGGGAACAAAAGAAGTTCTTTTACGTATTTATCGCAAGTTTCGTAAGGACCACTGTAAAGGCTACATTTGGGAATGCAATCTCAGTTTTATTGCCATGACTTTCCATGTATATGTTGTCAATAATTAAATTATGAAAAATATAAGAAAATACTTTCTTAAATAGTGATCTTAATTGATGCCCTCAGGGCACTCGTTTGAAAGACCATTTTTATAACCCATCAAGACCATGGCTCAACAAAGAAATTTCCCAAGGAAAGGCCTGGGCTTTTTTTGAGGGTGAGGTTGAGAATTGTGCATTTTAAAGCCTCCAGAATTACAGCTAGAACAGAGTTTGGTGTCCCTTTCCTGGACCCTACTATGTGTCATGTACTAAAAATCTATCAATGTAGATTACTGCATCTTAATTCTGTTACATTGATCTACTATATCTCGCTTTACTAAAGAATTCTTCCACTTTAGCAGTTCTGAAGTGTGGATTGCCTCCTACTGACAATCAAAAGATGGCCAAATAAGGGGAGAGGACCATTGTGACGATTACTGAGACCTCTTTTACCTTGGGATATAAGATAGGACACCCATCTGTCGAACATTCCTCTCATTTCTTTCAATCTGATGACAAGCTTCATCAACGAACTGCCACAGGGAAACATCTTAAGGTGGAGTTCAACAACTATAACTACAAAGATCATTATTTGATTCAGCTTAAAGAATTGAATCTTACTCGGCCAAACTGCACAGAAATTCTTGATTCCAGGTCACCAAGCAAGAGGCGTACAAATCCTGCTGCATCAGCTTTCTGGCCAGAAAGATAGCGCTCTGTAATACCATGCATTGATATGCACCGCAAAGGATCGATCTTATATGCCCAATCCACAACAGCATAGAAATCTTCCTGAAGATCCAATACAATAGCATATGGATAAGAGGAGAGAAGCATATTCCACATTACCTATCAGCTACGATGCCCAGATAAATAGACAAGGAGACAGACAAAAGTATGGGCAAGGTGCATTTTTATTTTTGAAAAATCAAAGCATAATTCAGCAGGCATAGGAGAATTACGAATGTATAATTAATCAATCAACCATACAAAATACTTCCATGATTTAAGGCTTTCCCAATACTGAAGTGTGATGTGAAAGTTAATATGAAGGCTTCATAATCAAGCAATAAAGCCTTTTAAGTGCATAAAAAGGGTGAGACACTACATCTTCAAAAATCTTTACCACCTTCAAGTCATTGCGACTTAGATAAGTCCCTCAATGCTGGAAAAGAAAAAGAAGAATTCAATACAGCCCTCTTGCTTTACATCACAATCAAGCCTGCCCATGCATAGTACATAAGATGTAATAGTTTCACATCAAACTCGCCAAAGTTGACATGTTGAATGAGTGCTGAAGTAAAACTTTTTGTTTCACATTATAGAAGATGGAAGAATAGATACCGTGTCACATGACTGTGCCATGTGTCAGACAGACATCAGCTCCAGGAGTACTGTGTCCATATTTCTTAGGGTTTTGTTATGGTTCTTCTAAAATTAGCCTCTTTTATCTTTCCAATGATTGGCATCTATTCTTATAATATGGAATCCTAAGATTAAAACAAAATATTAAAATATTGTCAAAATTTCTACCCTTCATCACTTTTAAAATGATCGAAACCACTAGAAAGAAATAAAAAATAAAAAAGCCTAATGTTTGGGAGAATCGTAACACAATCCTAATTCTTAAGCCTATCAGCCCAAACTTCAGGGACTTTCAAGAATAAGAAACAATCATGACATCAACAATGATACATTAAAATATGGAATGCTAAAATTTCTTAGGGTTTTGTTATGGTCCTCCTAAAATTAACCTCTTTAATCCACCCAATGATTGGCATCTATTTTTACAATATGGAACGCTAAGATTAAAACAAGACATTCAAATTATCTCAATCTCAACCCTTCATTACTTTCAAAATTATTTAAACCACTGGACAGACAAAGGAGGCTAATGTTTGGAAGGATCATAACATAATATAACCCTGATTCTTAAGCCTATCAGCCCAAACTTAAGGACTTTCAATAATAAGAAACAATCATGACATCCACAATGACACAAGATAATTAAAAAAAGGAACCTGAGAAGCATCAGACAAATATAACAATCTACAACTCTGGCAGAACATAACATACAAAGAACATGAGCCAGGACAACAGGAACAATAACTAAACATTTGGTCTCACTCCAATTTCCCGGTCATCAAATAATTCTTGTGCACAAGTCCACTAACATTAATTTTGACAATCCTACAAGGGTATTACTGGAAACAAAAATACTTTATCAAATATGGATTTGGAATATTTATCTTGGGACACTGTAAAAAGGAATATGGACAAATAAAAAAAGAAAAGAGGAAGCACTATCAGCTTCCCAAATTTGGAAGGGGATGCTCAAACCTTTAACAACCTTTAAGTACAATACCTTCCTGACCATCAGTTATATCCAACGATGACTAGTCCTTGGAATATGCCTCAAGCATCCCCTATCTTGGCAACATCACTGGCCACACTTGATGAGGCTTATCCATATAGTTGGCTTAGGACCAATAACACAAGGAAAAACAGTGGAATACACAGTAGTATCTTTTCTCAAGGCAAGCCCTCCAAATTCCACTGTGATTCATATTAAGCTATTGACTTTAGAAAGTAAACACTACTGATATAGATGACTATAACTCATGCAAACATGGACAACTCAAAATCTCAGCTAAGCATCATATTAATGATGACATCACCCCAATCTGATGGCAATACAATATGTGGCCCAATTCAGTAATTTCATTTATAAAACTAAACTAAAACAATCTAACAGTGAAAATTACTTGGATTCCGTCAAGCAACTCCCTCAGGCATTCATTTAATGCGGCCAACTCTGCATTATTTTTACCTACAGAACGCAACACCACAGTACAAAAAGATTATTACAACCATAAAAAGGAAACTGCTGGACAGGATGAAGGAACATTAATATTAGTTCCAAAATCATACCAGCTTTGCTGTCATTGTCGTCAATATCCATAATCCCCAGATCATCATCATTTGCTTCATCTTCATGTAAAGCAGTTCTGTTGCCATTAGGAATATTTCCCGGTGGATTAAGGGTAGGAACTTCAAAGCACATGAAATGGGCAAAGAAAGAACTCTGCAACTCCAGGCAATTGATAGTAAGAATTTAAATCACATGAAAAGATTTGAATACAATTCAGGTTGTAAATACAAGACTAGGGACAACCTCATCCACAAGGAGTGGGATAAAAATAGTCAGCATTTTAGCATAAGCATCAGAAACTGCTGAAGTGTCTGCATTACTCACAGTCTGACCAGAACCAGCAGAAGACTCAAGCCAGACAGTTGGACTTCTCGATGCTTTAGTGCTAGCACGAAGCTCATTTGCAAACTCCCGAGCCTGCATGGTTGAGAGAGCTTTCATGATGTATGACACAGAAATAACATCACTTACCAAACCTTCTAGCACTTGATGATGAACATTTAAATTCTCAATTTGAACAAATTTGACCCTTCAAGCATAAATAATCTAATCAATAAACACTCTTATCAGGTACATATAATACATAGCATTATAGAAAAATGCTAACAGCAGTGTAGTTAAAAGGGTCTGGATGCCCTTAATGCACCAAGATACCCTATTGCATGGGCTGGCACTTTTCTAGATGCATGCCCAATGCCCATGCATTAGAAAGATGCTAGCAGAGCTTACATTCTTAAGCCAAAAATGTAAGGCACCTCAAAGAGTTTATTTAACCAAATTAAATAAATTCCAGAAATTCTCATCATACGTATTTTACCCTTTTTCTCCTTTTCTCAAGGGAGTAACAGACATATCCCTCACCTACCCATTATTCCATACAAAAGAATAGCATAAACCATGGATGTATGACTCATTCCACTAGAGCCATAAATATGGTACAGTGATAAACTTGAACCAAAGACCACCGGAGAGCACATCAAGGCTTCGAGCAACTGCGCTAACCCGTAGCAGGTTGTCATCATGGGTAATATTGATGATTGGCAAGAGTATAAACTATAAAGCAATTCCGCATAGGTAGTTCCACATCATGCCACAATATAAAGATTTATTTATAAACTTACAATAGATAATTGCGTAACAATTCTCATATGGTTGTCAAATCTACTTTTTCACCTTGACAAGTTGCAATAATTCCAGTAGATTCTAAGATGCTAACTGTAAGGACAGCAAATTTGAGAGGATTAAAAACTCTTTCATCTGCTGACCTCTCGCCGAAGAAGTAAGTTGAGTGAGCTGCAATATTTTTTCCTCAATGGACCCAAGCAATTCCTATCAAGACTCTGGATCAGCAAACACAAGCAAATGAGAAAGGACAGAAAAAGGAACCGAGATTAGCACAATTAAACTTCCTCCTAATTTCACCTTTAGATGCTGCAGCAGGCGAGCATATGTCCTACATTTGTACCGCAGATCAGCATGATCAGGACGCTTCAACTGTCCACGCTGCTCTATGCAAACAGATGTGGAAATGTTAAAGCTCTTCAGAATCATGGTTTTATAATAAGTATTAGCAACGTGAATTCAAGTAATGCCTGAGAAAAATAGCTCTTGTCACTTATCATGAAATCCACCAAGCTAGCAAAATAGTTCCCCAAGAACTCAGAAGCTCTCCGAACAAATGCACTTTTTAATTTTTCAAGTTCTGCCTTCTTCTCCTTGACCTGTAAGGTTTCCAGATATAACCTCTTGGAAAAAGATTGTCATTTCATAACAAATTTGTAAAGCCATTCACATTAGCTACCCAAGCAAATCAACTCCCAAATAGAATAATTGGCTAAGACATCCTCTTCATGTCTAAAGCCTTATGCTACTTTAAGTTTACTCCAGCATGTAATCACAATAAGCACTAAATCATACATAACAGATGAAAGACTAAATCTTGACGGCTTCTGGCCAGCTCTTAGAATTTAGATGTTAAATTTGCCCAACAGCAACCATATCTATAACAGGGAAGGTTGTATAAGGTGCAGAGGTTAAATTAGAAACTCTCAATCAAACACTTTCCACATTCCCTCCCCCACCCATGAGTGAAAAAAATTGACAAGAAAATTGAAGTCAAAGTTCATTACGTGAACTAAAATAATTTTTGTCCATAAAATTCTACAAGATATCAAAAATAATGGAATTTATTCTGCTTAGAAACACAATGATTAATGTTCAATCACCAACAATTCACTTCTTTGTTCACATAAAATAGCATGAAAGAATCAGAATATATATTCAGTTTCTTGTGCATCCAAAAGCAAAAGTGTCTTAAATTACATATAAAAGGTTGCTAAAAAATCAAAGCATATAAATGGACAATTCTTTTTCTTAGGAAGGTGACACTCCAAAAGGTATATGGTTGATCCCACTATCAACCACATCTTTGTGAATTTTCCAGATAAAAATTTCCATGTCACATACAGAGCACAGAAAGATTCGCAACTCGCTATCATCCTGCCTGGTAGGCAAAAAAATACCTCAACAAGATTCATTCAATCAATATGAGTTTCTGACCTCAACTTCATAGTTGCATGAATTGGTAATAATGCACAATATATTCATTGAGTACATTCACTACAAAAATAAAGGCATTAGAAATTTTGATAATACAAAGAATCATTTTATTGCCCATTAAATGATAATGCCAGCATACTTGAGGCTATTTCATAACAATTTGGCACACCTTATGTGCATATTCAAGCAAGGACACGTGTTATGTAAGTGGACCTATGAATTTTCATAAGAAATATTTCTATTTAACAACAAAGACAAAAAACACGGCAGGGACGTTCACTTATTAGGATTGAAGGATTTAATTTTGATACATGGAGGCAATATAAAGCCTGTTAACCACTCACACGTACATGTATGCCTCATCAAAAGAACCTCAAATTATCTTCAACAAATTTCACCCAGGATCTAACATTGAAATGCACGTACTAAAATGAATCATGATCAGCTTACATGCTTGTCTAGAGTAATTAGCAAGCTGAAAAATCAGAACATATTGCATGCGAAAAAGGAGTTAGATAGATTAGCAAGCTGAAAAATCAGAACATGTTGCATGTGAAAAAGCAACGTCTCTTACATTGCATCTCAGAGAAGAAAATTTGCACAAAATGCTCTGAAAAATGTATTTCAAGGAAGAATACCACAAATTGCTTAAGAGAATACACAGAATAATGATTTTTCTCTTTTTCCATTTACAATTTCGGCAGAACGAAGATACATCACGTCCCACTACAGGACAATACCAACATGCATTAAACTACTAATAACAAACATTATGTCACTGGATTGGAAGGTTCCTAAAAAAATCATTTCAGGGAACTGAAAAGAAAAGTAGCTTCAAACGTACAGCTCTCATGTTCGCATAAGCAGGATCCAAACTTGGGACTTCAAGGCCATGTAGAGCGGTACTTAACCACTCACATGCTTCAATATTTTTAATCATGTTTGCCTCATCAAAGGAACCTCCTGTTAGACATGCTGCGTACTAGACACAGCAAAGTGTGATTAGCTGTAAAGATCAAACTAAGATAAGCAAGTCAAACTCTCAAGGGAATATTGAAATACTTCTGAAGGAACTCGCAATCGCTCAAGAAGCTTGTCTAGTTCTTCAATCAATGCTATATTGTTTACAGACTGCATCCCCAACTTGTTATTTCGGGTTTCTATCTGAGTATGCACACACCCAAAACAAATGGACAACAAAGAAGAATATCAATCTTCGATCAATATAAATGTTTTCGATTTAAGTCATTTCAACAAGTTGCATTCATGCATATGCCTTGGAATGTGCATAATAAGACCCAATATCCCAAATCAAACAGCTGAGGATATATTCAAAAGCAATAGCAGACCAGAGCATGCCATGGAGTTCGATTTGCATCTGAATATCAGGCTTGCTTTGAATCCAATATACTTGAATACTTTTATGCTTGAGAGGCTAGATGGAAAGCCACAGTTGAATCAAATAAAAGAACTTTCAGACAAGGGTCATGTAATAAATAAACATTCAATACATCAATTGGATGTAAAAATAAATTTTCAAAATTCAAGCAACCTGGGATTTTGGAGCTTTTAATCACCCAAGGTAACTCAGGTCATCAGCCTAATTGCACACTACCAGTGCTATCTCAATGACATCATCGCTGATGGTGAATGCTGTGTTTCCCTTTTTTGAGGGAGGGGGTTCAGAGCGATGATTTTGTTAGGGTTTTGACGATTTTCTTTGTCCCCTTTGTAAAGCAAATCTCTAGGTCACCCGATGCTTTTCTGTTCAATCACCCTGACTTCACACCAAGATGAAATACTAAAAGCGTAAAGTATAATAAGAATAAAAATACACAATAAGGTTTTGTGCCTGTGATTTCATTTACCTGCACTACACCTGTGTAGCAACAATGCATTAAAGGAGTACAAAATTACAAACATATATAGAAGAAGATAAACTTAGCAACCTAGAACTGTCTGTACATGCATAAGTGGAAGTTATGCTTTATCAGTAGATAGAATAGCAAGACTGTGAAATTTAATGGGATGAAAAAAAATAAGCTTATTTCAAAATGCAAGCCAACAACATGATAAATATATTAGCTAAAAATGTAGACGGACACCTTGTAAGATTCATGTACCTACCGATTCAATGTCCTCTCTCATGTGTCTAAGTTTTACGTTAAAAATTCCCAACCACTCATTCATATCTTCCACACAATTCAAGGCAGAATCAAGCCCTTGCAATACCTGCGAGAAAATTGAAGATGTTACATAGCCAAACTACATTGATTTATCAGAAAGGTATAATTAAATGACGCTCTCATTTCCTATCAACAACCTAAATGAAACATAAAATCCTAGCAAGTGACATCTTCAATCAAGAAAGACCTGGAAAAAGGAAAGATAGTTCCTTCACTTCCGGGCTTAAAGAAGTATTCAACTCTCGCCAAAGAACATTAGTCTTACCATTAAAAGAAACAAAAATAATAGTACTCTTGCACGGACACAACCTCTATGTAACAAAATATTACTACAGCACAAATCAATCCAGGTCACAGTAATAGTGATTTAGCTGCATCTATCAGAAAAGGGTTCAGCAATCAGCTACACCTACATAACATGGAATCATGTAGGGCGTCAGGTATGGGTGTGGATGGAGAGTGAATTACACAAACCCAAAATCTTAATGTATTAAACTGTTCAGCATAATTCAGAAGAAACATCAGTCTCACAATAATTCATCTTTTATGGAACAAAAAAGTAGGGCAACTATCACACTGAGACTTGAGAGTCTGCCACATTGAAGGATCCATGTATACAGACTGAAACAAGTGTAACAAACATATGATTACCACTGATCATTTTAATCGTTGGAAACAATAATTTAAAGCTTAGAGTGTTTGCAAATGTATACACATGCACCATTCCATTCACCATAGTTCAAGACAGGGGCCCAGGAATATTTTTTAATAGGGTCAATAAACATTATGTTGTTACAAATAAAAAACAATACAATAGATATAATTGGAAAAATTGTAAAAAAATTGTAGTTGTTAACTTACAAGGAGAGCAAAGATATCAATCATTGACTAGGGTTAATAAACATTAGCATAATCCACTCAAAAAGGATTATAAGAATGCACATATATATAGGCATATTAACAACTTTGTATTGGATTAGAATACTCTTAACTAGGGTTTACTATTCTAACACTCCCCCTCAAATTAGAACATAGATATTAATCATATTTAACTTGTTATAAATGTATCCTACCTGACATCCAAATAAAGGCTTGGTAAATATATCAGCTAATTGAACTCCAATTCTCATATATTTAATATGAACAAGGCCTTGCTATAATTTCTCACGAACAAAGTGACAATCCACTTCTATATATTTTGTACGTTCATGAAAAACTAAATTTGACGCTATATGATTTGCTGCTTAAATCATTAATGATCCAGAGCTCTTACCTCGAAATGATTCAAGTAGTTGTCTAAGCCATATACTCCACATACGAGTTGGGTCAACACGATATTCTGATTCAACACTTGACCACGTAACCATATTTTGTTTCTTGTTCTTCCACGATACCATATTACCCCCAATAAATACATAATATCCTGTCATAAACTTGCAGTCATATGGTTATCCAACCCAATTAGCATTAGAAAGCCCTTCTACTTGAGTGTGGCCATGATCACAATAAAGTAAATCGCATCTTAGTAAACCTTTTAGGTATCTACGCATGACAGTCTCCCAATGTGGAACATAAGGAGAGGACAAAAATTGACTTACAAAACTTATTGGGAATACGATATCTAATAAAGTCATTGCCAAATAATTTGATTTTTCAACTAAGTGACAATGTCTCTCCAGCTCAACATATATTTTTCCTATGATCTAATGAAAGCTTCATTCATAGGTCTATAGGTGTACTACACAGTTTTGCATCAAGCATACCCATATCTCGAAGTAAATCAAGTGCATATTTTTATTGTGATAGGAATATTCTACAGCAACACCTTGCAACCTTAATGCCAAAAAAGTACTGTAAACTTACGAGATCCTTGGTATAAAATCGACAAAGAAAAGGTCTACGATATCCCTATTATCACTACCAGTGATCACAATATTATCCACATACACAACAAGGAGAATTAACTTCGCATCGAAATAGCAGCAAAACACAAAATGATTACTTCCACAAAGAGAGAAAGACCCAACTCAAGAACAACTTCACTTATCCTACCAAACTAAGCCCACAGAGACTATTTCAAGCCATATAATGGTATCTTCAACTTGCAAAAAAGACCAATCTCCCCCTAACCACAAGCTCAGGTGGTTGCTCAAGAAAAATTTATTTTTGAAGATCTTCATGTAAGAAAGCATTCTTGAGATCTAGTTAGTATAAAGACTAGTGACGAGTAGGATCGAGAGCCATAAAAAGGAGAACAGAAGTCAATTTTGCAACAAGAGGAAATATATCAATATAGTTAACACCATAAGTCTAGGCATATCCTTCAGCGACCAAACATGCCTTCAGCTGTGCAATATAACCATCCAAATTAACTTGTAGGTTCGTTTACGACCAATAGGTTTCTTTCGTACAGGCAAGAAAATTAGATCCCACGTGCGATTCTACTTAAGTGCCAACATTTCTTCCTTCATAACTGCTCGCCAATCAAGACAAGAGATAGATTTTGACATTTATCAAGGTGTAGAACAAGTGTGTAAAGTAGATAGAAAAGCACAGAGCAAAGATGAGACGCCAATATAACAAATAGTAACAGATAAAAGGATACAGGATATAGCTATAATGAACCTTTCTAAGTGTAATTGAAAGCTTTAAATCTGACGTCAACTCCATAGCCGTGGGATTTGTACGCAAGGGAATCAATTCTACAAGGGCTGGTTTAGGAGCATCTACAAGAGTGGACCCAAACACCGTACAAGGGCCACAGGTATATCAGTAAATTACCAAATCAAGCGATCCATGAGGTGAAGATACAACCTAACAGGCAAAACAAAAGACAAGAAACTCATCGTAAGAGGTGACATTATCCATGGGGGTGGAAGGAAACTCTTGGAAAGAAAAAGGAATAGATTCCTGAAATGAAATATCAGAGGACACAAGAAATTGACATAAGTCAGGTGAGAAGCGATGATACCCTTTTGAGTGTAAGGGTACCCGAGAAAAATACATCAAAGCGACTTTGCATCAACTTTAGTCACGTGAGGGTCACGAAGATAGCATACGCAACCAAACATTCATGGAAGAACTGAGTGTAAAGGTTTATGAGGAAACCCAGGACGATATGAAATATTTTCCTAAAGCACAACTAAGGGCATATGATTGATAAAATAACACACTGTTAAAATTGTTTCACTCTAAAAATATTTTAGAACTCTCATATGAAATAGAAAAACTCTTGCCAACTTTAAAAGATGTCTATTTTACGTTCAATTACCCCATTTTGTTGTGAGGAATCTAAACAAAAGGATTGATGTAGTATCCTATGCTGAGACATAAGTGAAATAAACTGAGTAGACAAATATTCACGAGTATTATCGCTTTGTAAAATGTGTAGTGAAGTAGTGAATTGGTTTTGAATTTCAACACAAAATGCACAAAAAATGAAGAACAATTCAAAACAATGTTTCCTTAGATATAATCAAGTTGTTAGGAAATAATAATCAATAAAAGTAACAAAATATTGAAAGCCTTATTTGGATGACACAGGAGAGGGAAGCCAAATATCGAAATGTACTACCTTAAAAGGAACAGAAGCTCATTTATCAACTCTAGGGCAATATGACACTCAATGGTGTTCAGCAAATTGACAAGGCTCACAAAACAAATTTTTTATAGAGATAAAATAGGACACAACTTTCTTAAGCTTTATAATAACGGATGACCAATTTCCAGTGGAACTAGATAGGCATATGAAGAATACTTGAGCAAATAGTAAAAGTGGGTCCTATATCCAGCACGTAAAGACTTCCTAACTTGCACTGGCCCCCTACTAATGATCCTCCTATTCATAAGATCCTAAAATGTATAGCTGATAGAAGAGAATACAATGCAACAATTATGTTCAATCGTGAGTCTACTTACGGATAATAAATTAAAGAGAAAGAATTGGAACATCGATAAGATGCGAAGCTTTTGAGTCAAGGAGATATAACTAATACCCACAATGCCACAAAGGAGCCATCAAGTCAAGTAACTTCAATTAAGTTGAACATAATTGATAATAAAATAATATAATTACGGTCATATGATCCGATGCACTAGAATCAATAACCCAAGTCCAAGATAATATCGAGAGACAAGTAGTGAGATTACTTGCAGGAACAAGAATGGCAGTAGATGTAGTCGTGCCAACAAGTGAGTAGTCCCCCGCGGATAAGATAACAGTTTCTGTCATCAACATGTTAGGAGTATATAGGGTAGCACTGTTACTTCTAGAAGCGATCGTAGCATGCTGTGTAAATGGCTTACTAGGTTTGCCATATAACTTTCAGTATTTATTTTAGGTATGACCAACTTTACCATAATGAAAGCATGTCAGTTTTCCGTCATCACCCCAACTATCACAATTACCTCTACCTGCTCCACATCCACCACTTCTACCAATGAAAAAGGATTGGGTCACTAAAGCCACCTGATCAATATGAGTAGCAGTAACTCATGGTAAAGTTTTATGATCAGCACGTAGAATCCAAAAAAACATATCAGTCAATGGAATAACCTTAGAGCTTATTAAAATCTGAGATCGAGTAAATTCAAAGTCTAGTTTCAAGCCAGTAAGGAAACACAAAATAGCCAATTGTTCATGCTGCTCTCGCATTTCCTTCATGTCAATGGTGATGGGCATAAGGACATTCAGTTCCTCGTAGAGCTTTTTGAAGGCAACAAAGTAACCTATTACACTCCAATCTCTCTAATCCACATGAAAGGACTATAGAGACGTTAAACATCCTTGATATAATATGTTTCCTAGAATAAAGAATCGACAAATACTCCCATAACTCCTTAGCAGTACTGTATGTGTGACCAAAACAGTCCCCTCTATTCCACAGAATTCAACTGAGTGTATAGACGAGCATCTTCATATAGCCATGCTCAAACCTCAAGAGGATCTGTGGTAGAATCAAGAGGATCATTGGTGAGATGGTCCTCCTTATCAAATCCTTGAATAGCAAATAATATGGTCTTCTTCCCAATGCTGATAATTCATCTCATAGAGGTGCAAATCCATATTCTGTGAGGACATAATTGTAACAGTTTCGGAGACAACCGCTTTACGTTCATTCTTTCTAGTAGTTCTTCCACTTGTTATACTTCCAGTCCCCATACTGTGTAATAAATGCAAACTAAAACAAATACCGTGAAGACCCAAACATAGATCACCACCCAAAAAACTGACCAACGGACAAAGAAAATTAGGCAGAATCAGACAAGAAAAACGCACCGATAGATGGGATTCTTAGTATATATATACTCATTGATTAATTCAAGAACGTGGAATACTAAAAAATTGCCCATGAGTATTTGACCTTCTCACGAACCTGGGAGAATGATAGATGAAATCACTTAAGGAAAATAGCGCCGAGGGAAAATCGCAAAGAAATCTCTCAAACTAGAAGCCACAAATTGAAACACGAGGAGAATTCGAAGAAAACTTGATAAGAAATGAATGTTTCACTTCAATCGCATGCAAGACACCCTTCTCATGTGTACCCGTCCCTCAAAAACAAAAGAAAATGAAGATTTAAGGCCAAGAACACAGCAAATCTGAAATTATTTTTTTTCAGCAAAATTCTAGATTCCAAACTAAATGGTTCAACAAGATTTAAACAGGAAAACCATTTTAGGGCTTTTGATACACAGCGAGAGATGCACGAATTTCATCTAGTGTTGATGGTGGCAGCAGCGGGGGCAGCAGCAGCGAACACCCTATCTGAAACCATGTTAACTTACAATGAGAGCAATTTTTGGTTAAAACCCCACACATAAAGGGTTATGAGATATATTTACCACAATGTATAAGATTAGAATACCCTTGACTAGGATTTAATGTTATAAGAGTAGCCATTACATACCAATGGACAATAGCAATTTCTTATGCATGCCACAACATCAATTCATTCATCTAAAATAAAAAGTTGTCAAATGCAACTTACAGAATTAGCTAATAATGTGCAGTGATAAATTTAGCTGTACATATCTCAATGAATTAAACTTTCTTCACTTTGAAATTATGGTGAGGGAAAGTCTTAAAACCTAAATCAAAATATAACCCAAAACTATCATACATGTTCATAAACTCCATATGTAGCAAATTTAATTCCCTCACTTAACAGAACCACAGGCCAGCAAGTAAAATTAGTTAATGCTAAAAGAGGAATATGACTATTTAGAGACTAAACCAAGCAGAAAATAGATATCAATTTTGTACTGTAAGAACCCCAATTTACACTAAATTTGGCCATAACTCAAATCATTTTCAGAGTATATTAGGCTGAGTTAATCGACTTCATACTCTTCGATATTATTGATCTTTTTATTAGTGAGGTCAAATACATTAACTATAACCAATACTCTAATTTATTTACACACTTGCAACCTTAATATAATAGTAGTTTTTTCCCCATTTTAGTGGATCAATTGACACCACTGCCCATAGCATGGGGCCAACCTTGACTGATGATAGAAAATATTCAATTAGAGATATAACCATACGCAAAAATGCAACTTCAAATATGAAGCCACGGGCAGGAAGACAGTTCAAATTAGTTGAAAAGAATCGTGGATGATTCATGATGAATATAGAAGATAAAGATATAACTCACAAGAGAATTTAAAAGGACAAACAATCAATTCTAATGAACTAGCTTTAAACAAATTTGTCTTCACAATCAAGAAAGAGATCTTTGATAAAATGTTTACCTCTTCAACCAAAGGTTCAGTTTCCAAAATAGCATGTACATTTGCTGCTTCCAGAGCTAGAAGTTCACGCTTTAACCTTTCAGAAAAAGCCTCTGCTTCGCCAATTCCCATAACATAACTAGATGCCATTTAACAACCATAATCATTTGAGTTTGATTTGAATTCTAGCAAAGAAGGTTGCATATTAATCTCTGCGACATGTTTTAAACAAACTCAACCAGACTAAACTATACTGGAGAAACAGTGAGACACAAATAATTACAACAATTGAGTGTATTGATGCTTGTAAGCAGCTAACAATGACAACATTAGAATAATCGAGTAAAAAAATAGTTTCTGAATGACAGAGAGATGCCTAACTATCATTCTCTCATTTCCCTTTGCATACACCACTCTTATCTTGCAGTAATCGATTAGTCAAGACTTATATAAGACTATCAATACAGACTATTCAGACATGAAGCGGATACTGAAGGTACTACACTTACGAAGATAACGGATTCCCTGGATTCCTTCTACTGCTAAACCACCGTGACCCCTAGTCACCACTGAAGACCCACATGGTCCAACTAGACAAGGGAAGACCACTGAAACTGACGGCTATCCCCAAGGAAAAAAAAAAAAAACTACTACAACCAACTA
>JAODPA010001554.1:0-14185 GCA_025585075.1 Nepenthes mirabilis | reverse complement strand
TGGCTGAGTCAGCCATACAGAATATCAAAATGCTAACAGAACAACGGCCGAACAGAACAATTGGGCGGAGGACCACAATTGGGCGGAGGACCACAAATGGGCGGAGGACCACAATTGGGCGGAGGACCACAAATGGGCGGAGGACCGACCAGAACAATAAAGCCTAAAATACCAAATACTGTATACCAATTGGAAGTATAATAATGACAGTATANGGCCAAATTGGTTTACAGGCCTCCAGCTTCTCCTCCACCAGTTTAGCCATCCCAATTGCATCGGGAAGATTTGTCGGCTTCAACAACAGGAGTTCCCTCCGTATTTCGTCCCTCAGACCCGAAATGAAGCAGTTGAGCAGATTGGTGGTCGATAAGCCACGCGTTCGAGTCGACAATGATTCGAACTCTATCATGTAAGCCGTTACCGTTGTGTCTTGCCGAAGCTTGTACAGGGCAGCTTCGGGGTTCAGATAGGAGGATGGTCCAAATCTGAGTTCGAGGGCTTTGGAAAAACCTTCCCAGGTGGATAGCTGGCCGGTGGCGTCCATCCACTGATACCATTGTAGTGCCGTGCCGGACATGTAGAACGCGGCCACCATCAATTTCTGGTCCGAAGGAGTGCCGTGGAATAAGAAGAAACGTTCGATTTGGAAGAGCCAGCCAAGGACATTTTCGCCGGTGAAGAATGGCAGTTCCAATTTGGGCAAGCGAATGGAGGTAGGGTTTTGTACGGTGGTGGTCAGTGGGTTGAGTAGAGCGAGGTTTTGGGATGTTGTTGGGGTCACTGGAGGAATTGAGTACGAGGAAGGCGTAGGTAACAGAGGTGGATTTGGAGAGGGAGAGGTTGAGACCTGGCGATCGAAGCGACTCAGAACTTGGCGTATTTCTGAACGGAGCTCTGTGATGGACTGCTGCATTTCGTCGCACTTCTGTGGGAGGTGTTCCAGGGACGTCAGGCGATCTGCATGTTCTCGCAGCTCCTGCGTGAGGTTGTTGAGGGACTCCTCGTGGGCTCTGTATCTCGTCTGCATCCCGTCCGCCATTTGGTCTCAATGAGAGCACCAATTTGTTGCAACCGCAACAATTATCGGACCAATCTACCAGCAGCTGGTGCTGATTTAGTGAGGAAGTAAGGGGAAGGGGAGTTCTGGGGAAAGGGATGAGGACGAAGAACAGAAGGAGAGGGGAAAGATTCGAGAGAGAAAGTAAGAGAGAGGAGAGTACAGAGAACTGAGTGATAATTCCTTTCTGCCTTTCTGTTTGTTTCTGGCATTACATATGATCAATAGCACGTGGGCTCCACGTGGGTTTGGCTGAGTCAGCCATACAGAATATCAAAATGCTAACAGAACAACGGCCGAACAGAACAATTGGGCGGAGGACCACAATTGGGCGGAGGACCACAAATGGGCGGAGGACCGATCAGAACAATAAAGCCTAAAATACCAAATACTGTATACCAATTGGAAGTATAATAATGA
Source organism: Nepenthes mirabilis (assembly GCA_025585075.1). NCBI lineage: Eukaryota > Viridiplantae > Streptophyta > Magnoliopsida > Caryophyllales > Nepenthaceae > Nepenthes > Nepenthes mirabilis. Next base: position 12,708 of record JAODPA010001554.1, on the reverse strand, counting down.
CAGTATACCAATACTCTAAATGTAATACCCTAAAATACTATATGAAATCTCGGTATCTACGTGGAGGATGTGATGTGCGCGAGCTGTTACGGGTTTTCAGCTGAGTTGGCGATGTCGGCGTGTCCGTTGTAATGAGACCGGTAACACAATCTCTATGAAACATATACATTTTTTTAAAATTTAAAAATCAAATACTTAACTTCATTATAGAGATTTCTTTAAATTATTGAAAAAAAGAACAAGCAAGATTACATTCTTCAAGAACTTTAGAATTTTAGAATTTTCAAAATAATTTTTATAAACTTAAACACAAACCTTTAAATTCTTAAAATAGTGGAGAAAAGAAGTCATGCATACAAGCCAAATATTAAAAGGAATATAATTACACTCATACGCAGATTTTAGACATATAATCTCATATTATGAGCCAATATGAAAAAGAGATTCAAAAATTCAGCGAAGAGTGAAAGATTAGGTTTAAAATTTACTTAGCTTAATTTTAAAAATTCAAGGTTTTGTTTCAAAATCTCTTTCCTCTTCTCCTTCTCCCTTTTTCTTATATTTTCTTTCTCACTCTTCTCTCAGTATTTTTGTGAAAAATAAGATGAAAAAAGGCAAATATAGATTGATTGGTACACATATACTAGTCATGAGCCTATCATGTGCTAAGGCTAATTTTACCCACTGCATGTGCACATTTCATGCAAATATCTAGTGAGACCAAATTCGTATAAGAACGTATCAGTGCCATTTATGCGTGCCTAACATGCCCCGAATCTAGTTCATATTTGGATTAGGCACGGGTTCATAAACCAACTGAGAAAATGCACAACTATGCATCCTTCAAATACTAATTATAAATAATCTAACACTTAGAACCTCACTTGAACCTACAATTATTTTTAATAATTTACTCAATTATTTTATTTTAGAATCTTTATTCCACTTGGGTATTACAAGGCATTTCTTCAAGCATCGTCCTCAACAATGAAACTTGTTCGGTGCATTTCACAGTTACTGACATCATGATCATCAACATGCGCTTCTTCTCATATAGTAGACATTTATGTCATCTCCTCCTATCAGGTTAAGACTAGTGTAACTTTGGGATAGGCATATGTTGAGATTTCAGGGGTGTATTGTAACAATTTGAATTCATATGATAACATATTATCCAGTTTGGGTTGTAGGTATAAGCATCTACTCACATGATTTTATTCTTTTCAAGCGTTTTTAGAAAAAAAATTTGTTATCATAGAGGGTGTTAACCTTAATGTAAGGAATATCTACTCTCATTTTTAAGTGATATGACATCCTAAATATCAACTCTCACACTCTACCCTACTTACAGAATAATGTCCTTGTCACGTGTGACACGGCTCATAACTACCCCAACTCATAACTATGCACTTCTGGTTGGGTTTGGCTCAAATGTTATTATTGTCATGACTCAAATTAATACGATAACATGTTGTCTACCTTGTACTATAGGTACCGGCTTACACCATATGGTTTTGTTTATATTGGACTTCTTCAGGAAAAGGCCCGTTATAATAGAGATATATAAATCTTGTTAAAAAATACATATACTCTCATTTTTTAGGCAATGTGGGATCTCAAATACTAACTCCTACATACATTGTGTCGTATTAATTGTATTAAAGTGATGAGGTTAATCCTCCAAAGTTGTGCCACTTCCATCTCATGGTCACGTAACATATAGAGTCACTTCACTTGATCGGCATACGGTGTAATAAATTAGCACCTTAGTTGATGAAACAAAATTTAAAAAAGATCAATGCGTGAGTTCTTTACCATAGCTTGTATCATCACATAAGTGGAGTTTACCTATCGTCAAGTATGCATACGGCACCATCCCATGTACTCGGAATGATACTGTAAGTTATTTGAGTTTCTGATTTAATGAATGGTAGTTTAGATTCGGCTATTTTGAGATTCTATATACTTATAGTGAAAGTCATACCAACTAATGTCAAAGTGTCTACAAAAATCTATTATATGTAGGCTATCATCATGCAAAAAGATTAATTAAATTTGATTATTTTTTTGTCAAAATAGTCATACCACTCAGTTTTGAATATACCACTTGACGATGTGAAAACATATCAATAATATCCTAGCCGTCCAAATAGGTAATCCGTTGAAGCAATACTCTGGCAAAATTATATAACGTTCACATCAATTATACAAAATAAAATAAAATATTGTATAATAATGACAGTATACCAATACTCTAAATGTAATACCCTAAAATACTATATGAAATCTCGGTATCTACGTGGAGGATGTGATGTGCGCGAGCTGTTACGGGTTTTCAGCTGAGTTGGCGATGTCGGCGTGCCCGTTGTAATGAGACCGGTAACACAATGCCCTCCGGAGTTAATTTGATGTAAGATATCAGTTGTTATCAAAAAAGTAAGAAAACCGCCGGAACAACTAACACGGTTGTTCGCTGGTATCTCTGTTGCTGACCGAACAGACGACTCCGTGAAGACGTCTCACAAAGCATAGCTGGTGAGGCAGCTGCTCAGGGAACCCATCTGACGTGCCCTGGGGAAGGACATGGCCTTGTACGAAGTTTTGTTCACCTGGTGGGATTGATTTGGTAATAGTGTGCTGCTTATTTCCTGGGCTTTCCTCTGGGCTGATCTCAGCTTGTTCATGATCTTATTCATGGAGGAAGACCTCTTCTGTTCCAATTTCATCACAGAGGCATAACTGAGTCAGTACGGCCATACAGAAACAAACATCGATGATGGGATGACATTTTGAAATACTAGACATGTTATCATCATAGACGGGAGTCATATAAAATAAAAGTCGACAAAATGTGATAAGCTTTTTATGTGGCAATTAGAATGGAAGATTGGATGCCATTTAAAATATTCCAACTTGAAGGAAATATGTAGTCAGAATAGAACCTCAGCTTTTGCCTTCTGCAGATTTTCCCATGCAATGATTTTTGATTCCTCTCTCTTAGTCCTACAAGAAAGAACAAGGGCCGGAATGAGGGAAATAGGCAAGCATCACTTTCCACAAATTTTAATTATGTTTGGGTATCCTGCAAATTTTGATAGATACAATGTGGAACACTGTGCTCCTCAAGCCTCTTCCCACCCTTCAAATATGTCCTCGAGGAAAACAAACAGAAAGCAAAGTAATTTGGGAAGTAGAATATCGACATACTTCAAAATGCTTTTTTCTGTCTTTGACACTTGCCCTGCTGAGGAACAAGCCTCGACAGCCTTCAACTTCCAGTTATCAACATCTTCTGAGGCTTTTCCAGGAATTAGGGATTTATGTTTCTTGGACCATCTAGTCAAAGTGACCCGCTCAACAACCTGGATATCCCTGATGTCTTCCTTTGAAGAACTAAAACTCCGCATGTCCGTAATTGGCAGAATGGTAGGAGTTGATGGAGAGAAATGAGACGTCCTTCTAGGAAATGAATGGGTAATACCCACAGGGCTCATCTGGGTGGCCACGTCCCTTCTCGAAACAGCTGGAGATATACTGGTGGCAGCATCCTTTGAATCATCAACATTCTCGTCTGCTACTAGTTGTTCCAGGGGGAGAAGAGTGAGCAATAGAGTTGCGAAGAATGCAATCAATTTATTACAAGGCAATAAAAGAACTGATTTGTCAAATTGATGATGTGTTCTTTATAATGCAATTAAGAAGTTCTCAGTTATCAGACAATCAACAGATGAAGCCTGACAATATTCTACAGCTAGTTATTTTACCAACAAAGCTACTTGTTGAGCTGCATTACCTAAGTTATAGCCCTGTGCTTGTGCAATTGTGCTACCTACTTTAACATGTAGATAATATATAGTGAAGAAGAATATTCCATGATCCAACCACCATTGCCCCACCATACGGAATTTTCTCAAGAGCACATGGAATTTGTACAACGGAACTAGTGCAGATAACACAGATGAGCAATCTACAAGAAAAATGTAGATGACATGCTTCCATGTCTGTCAAACGGTCTGCAAGCAATAGGGCAGGCATGTCTATCAACATAGTCATGGAATCGTACTCCTATGCAGCCCTGTACAGCAGCGCTGATATATTTCAGAAGTTATTGCTTACCTCATCAACACTTGTTCAGCAGGAGCAATTATAAGTCATGTTGAATGGTACTTATTTTTATCGCTTATTCAACATCATATGCGGACCATTACGTTTAATACGTCAACCCCCTTTCTCCCCTTCCCTCCTTAAGTCATATGCTTACCATTGATTCTCTTGCTTTCTCCGTGTACCTTATTCTCCAATATTGTCTCCATATTTGCTGACAAATAAAAATAAATTACATATCACAGAAAAAACAGAATTTGAAGCTGAAAAAGCATTGTTGGCACCAAAAAGGAAGGCGAAACCCATGGCTAGCCAATGGCAATTCAAGAGTGACAGAGAGCACGTCCGTCCCCTCAGTTGAATCCACATAAAAAGTAAAGAGTAGTGGTCCAATCAAGATCCACTATGTAGAAAGCAGCCACAAAAACACTCCCTTTTTCTTGGATAAAGCTAGTGGCAATGGCCCCAAAGACTCCCTATAAATAGAGGAGATATCTCTATGGAAAGGGAGCAGAAACAGAGAGAAAGTACAAAAAGAAAAGTCCATTAATTCCGCAAAGAAGCATCATTAAGCCTTGGCTAATCAAGTTGTTCTTGAGAAGGACATTGTATTCTCCTTGAGATATGAAATGGGTTCAACGTCCTTATTTTTATATCAACAACATACAGACAGTTCCTTCATTTTATGCTACTTGGCCGAGCACAAAGTTAGCTCATGGATAAGTATTGATCCAACTATGCCGCTCCTAGTTCATTCCTGAACCCGCCATAATAAGGAACCGAGCTTGATCTCAAATCTCTCATTATCACCATCTCCCAAACAATATAAACAATTCATCCCTCCAGCCGCCTGCTCTAGTAGACTCACTGCTTGAGTGCAAAGAGACCAACAACTTCCTAACACTTTTGTCCCAATTTAAGTATATATAGACTTAGGCATCAGCGGGGTTCATTATGGAGAATTACTAGGTTGAAGTCTCGATCAAAACTCTAGCTCAGGTTTCCAGTCAACCAGTAGAACCTTAGTCAGGTATGCATCACAATCCATCAACTGTGCTGTAATTGTTTCAGTTTAAGGTTGTATCAAACAACAAGCTGTCTCCCATCATCCACATAAGTGAAATCTTCTTCACTTTTTATAGGTCACCTTCTTGAGTTTCGTGTTCTTCTACATTCATAATAATATCTTGCTGATTTGGACAACTGAATGCTATGCGACCAAGTCCCTGGCACTTGAAGACTTGCGGGGCATTACTTCCAGATGTTTTGGGTTCAAAGGCTCCTTTGTATCTGTGTTGTTGGATTTGAGCTCACAAGACTTAGGAGCAGAGGCCGTTCTAAGAGCATTGCACCCTTGTGTCGAAGCTCCAGACTGGGTGACAATTTGGCAGCACTATTGGAAGATTTGTTGAGCTGCTTCTAACCTTGATGGTTAACAGATGGACATCAGCAGAAGTCTAGTAAGGTTGCAGTTAGATTGTATTTATTCCAGGCAAAATCCCCCAGAAATTGAGCAATTGCCAGCTCTTCAGGTTTTTGGCTATCACAACAAAGCATTAATTGCTCAAACTCGCAAGATTATTCTTCCACTAACAAATACCCTGGAATTCATGACTCTTGAGGAGCATACCATATTTATAAGTTTCAGGAAGGAATTTCCTTTTCAGATCCCTTTTCATCATCTCCAAGATAGCAAATTTCCCTTTTTCCTTTCTGTGATCGCCAAGAGTGAGATTTTTCCACCAGATTGAGGCGTGCTTAGAGAAATTAATGGAGACCAACTTCACTTTCACAGGATTTTAAATGTCTTTGTAAGCTAAAATGTGTTAGACCATGCTAAGCCCATTGATGACTTCATTGAGTTCTCATTTTCTCTCAAATTCTGGGATAACTTTCACATTGTATGTATCTAGTCGAATCCAATTGCTCCTTCAGGTAGGATGATTGGTAGATTCTACTTCAATAGACGCAGAGAGCTTTCTCAATGAAAAAGGTTGATCTCCTTGTCTTCGCTTAGGTGAGTCAAATACTCAGCAAATAAATGAAAAACAATATAATAAACATGGGCATGACAATCATGAGACAAATAAGTTGAGAGTAAATGAACAAATGCCGACCTATTCAAAAAATGAACCAAAGGCCAAGATACCCCTCCCGATAAAGTATAATCCTTCGAGATCGGTTTATACTCTAACCCTGTAAACTAGGACCATACTTTATTATTTAAACCCATGGACGGGGCATCCATAAAATACCCTATAGATTGGGCTATACCCACTATTATTTCTCGCCCATGGATGGACTCTATACAACCTCTTCTTAATATATTATAACATGTCATAATATCCTTCCTTTTAATTAATTCCAATACAATGGTTCATTTTCAATAAAGATTGGAAAAATCTCTATAAAAATATATTTTTAAAAAATGGAAATAAAATAACTTTTCATAAATTTGGGTGTAGAGACTAACATGATTCATAAGAATCTCAGACATACAAGAAGATTCTTCAAAGTTCTTGCCAACAACAATGATGTGCAAGAAGACATTCATTCTAAAAATTCAGAAATTTCAAGATTCATTAATAAATTTCAACACATTTCATAAGAATGGACAAAACATGCTTATGAAAACTTATGAAAGAAGCGCATGTATGCCAATCAAATATCAAAGGAAACATGCATGAGTACTTGCATGTAACTAAGAAGCATGAAACCTCAAATTTTTGGCAAAACATGAGAACGAACTTCAAAAATTTCAACAAAGAATGAAAAAATATGCTTAGAATTCACTTGTCTTGATTTAAATCCAAACAATCCTAGAGATTTAAGCTCTAAAATCGCTTTCTTCTTCTTCCTCTCTCTCTCTTCTCCTCTTTTCCTTCTCTCTTCTCTGAAAATTCTAAGAAATGAATAGAAAAGAGGCAGAAATATATTGTATAACAAATTGGCATACATATGTTAATCATGCACAGATCAAGCGTGAAGGCTAATTTCATCCTTTACACGAGCGCTTATGAGATGCGATCATGCACCACGATACCGAAACAAAAAGGCTCATGCGTGGCTCTTACACCTATTAGAAGCCCCTCGTGCTCTCCCAACTACTGTCCGACAATTATTTTCTAACCAAGTCTTATGATTAACCAAAACAATTCACCCATTTACTTTAATTCAACATTATTATATAATCTTGATACTTGAATCTCACAATACTAGCTAGCTAAATAATGGGATGTGGATCATCAACAGGATGGGCGTATGTTGAGGCTACACAAGTTTAGATTGTGTTGTCGTACATCATTCCATTCTACCTCTCAATGGGGCTCAAACGCGGACATCAATAAGCAGATTAACAAGGGAGAATGATAGCAAAAAAGAGACAAGTGAAAGAAGCTCAACCTAGAGAGTCAACCTGATCAGATCAGCCAACTCTGCCAGCGGAAACCTCTTCAGAGAGGTAAGGCCTAGCCAAATTTCTTGGTTGGTGGGTGTGGCATGATGTTTGCTAGAGGTACTAGTCATCACCGTGGCTAAGTCCACAACCACTCCAGAACTCACTGAAGGAGGACCTTGTTGAGTTGCTGCCCTCTGCTCAGACATAGTCAAAAGCAAAAGACTCCAAATTTGATGCAACTCCCTCTTTGCCCGCTGATAGAGCAGAGGATTCCAGACCAGCAATCTCATCCTCAACTGCAGCCAGGAAAGAAGGCTCAGGAACAGCTGTCTTCTCCTCGACCGCAACCAAAATCAAAGGCTCCAAGCTCCTCAACCTCTCCATTGGAAGGGCAGGTGGTCCAACGCTACCATCACCAATTCAAAGAGGGACCCTAACTAGAGCCTAGGCGCCCCAACCTCCTCGGCCTTTAGCTCCTTGACCAGGGCCACCACCACATCCCAACCCTCAACTGAAGCCCACTGCAGGACCAGTGCCGCCGGAAGTATTATATAATATAATGAACTCTGTCAGAAGTCCCCCAGCAGTAGCAGCCGACTCTACCATCCTAATACACCAGGCCGAGGTAGGGTCGGACGTCCTCCTCCTGAGGGGACCACATTATCAAAGGATGGACTCATATTTATAGCCCTCAACATATGCTCCGTCAACTAAAACCCATCCTCCATTGGTCCTTAAGATGTTCACGGATCAGGTTCAGCTCAAAATGACTGAGCCTAGATTGACACGGCTCACTCCCCGTGTGAATTCTTGGCTGAGCTCAAAGTGAAAGGACAGATGCCACCCATGTGGCTCTAGTATGAAGAAAAGTGGGGTGGTTCACCCCTTTGCAGAGTTGGCATTATCACCCTGGAATTGGACCAGCAGCCTTGGACTAAATTAGTACCAGTCATAGCTGGCCCGTTATATTCTGAAGGCACCCTTGACCACTGCTAACAGTACCACCACTGCCCAAAGTCTGAAGAACGTGCCAAGGTGACCAAACACTAACCACATTAAGGAGGTCTGGCCAGTGGAATCTATGAAGCGTTCAAATTGGCCACATGGAGAGAGAAGCTCACCCCGTCTTCATCACCTCCTCAACTTCATCAATTTAAGTGGATGGAACAAAGCAATACTCCAAATGCTACATTTAGTATAGGAATATAATAACTATTCTCAGGAAATGGAATAAGATGAAAATAGAATTGAGAATTAATACTCTTTCGTTTGTTTAGTCACTTGGAAAAAGTAAAATTGAATTAAGAATTAATATTCTAGTATTTGACATAGATAATAGAAAGAAAACTAACTAAAAATTTATATTAAAGCCATATTATCATATTAGAGTTCACAAAATATTTTGTTATCTTTGATTAATCCTCTAACTCACAATAAGAAGATTAAACTATATCGTGATGTTATTAGAATTATATATTAAAAATAATTTTTAATCACCTAGATAATGATCTCTTAATTAAAATAAATTGTCAAACAAACAGATTAAATTACTACTATGGTACAGTTAAATCAACACTTCCAGAAGGATGAAACAAGAATATTGTCAGCTATGGTTAATTCAGCTCACATGCACAAAAGAAACAAAAAACAGTTCATGATGAATTACATTCAATAGTGTAAAATTATTATGGATACTGGCTATCAATCTCAGAATAATTGAATTTGATTTATATTCTCCATGAATCACTATCATGTTCTCATGAAAACTTTTATAGCTCTGGTTTTTGGCACTTGAAATTCGCAATGATCACTTCAATTTGATTTCATTATCTTTAAATTACACGTGCATAGGAAGTGAAATAAACTAGTTCCAAGGTAATCGATCCACAAGAGCAGGACATCAGCCCATTTAAGTCACATAATCATTCCACAGCATTTCTACAAAGATTCCATCATCAAGAAAAAGCAAGCAATCACATTGTTGTTTCTGTTATTAGGTGAGAAAATTTATTCAAAAAGACAGTAAATCAAATTCTCTGTCAGCTTTGACACAAATTTTGAATAATGAAGTCATTTTCCATTCAAAAGAAAAAGGAAGCATCATATCACTTTTCATGTGCTAACGATATCAACATTAAACAAAACAATTTACTGCTTAATGATTCACTAGAATACCTCCAGACAAAATGATATTTTGACAGGTGAAAATATAAACGCTACTCTGACGATAGGTGAAGATCTGTTTAAACTAAATACAAGGAATTCAGTTGTGGAATCCAATTGTAAATCACAGAAATCGAGACCCGACTACGGTAAAACTCGTACCTTGATATGTGATTAGAGAAGATTGGCAAAACAGATCAGTGCAGGCATGAACACTAGCAGAACGAACAATGCAAGGCTTGGTCCTGTTAGTAAAAACTCCACTATCTCTACCAGCAGAATGAATGGACAACCCATCTGCTGCTATAACTCCAGCTGAAAATGACGAAGTTGCTATAAGACAGTTCACTTTGCTTCCTTCATACATCAGAATAGTAGGCGAATACTGTGAATAGTATGCAATCCCAGGAGGCCCCAGTGGCCCACTCTTTGATTTGGGCCGCCTCCGTGGCTGCTGAGTTAGCGGCCTTATGACACCACCTCCGGGCACAGGATTCAAAATCCACCTCTCTGCATCTTCCCATTTAGAAGGCAGTGTTCTCCCAGTATTGAACGGCATCAATGCTGCGCCAACCTGCCTCCTGTTAGCATTCTTAGGCAATGGCACCCTTTCTGAGCTCCATCCCTTATTTATTCCCATGCCTCCCTGGTTGTTGTTAGGCGTTCCAGAGCCAGAAAATTTCCCAGATTTCCTAGACGAGACTGCACCTTTCTTCATCACTCCAAATCGGGGGGACGAGGTCACGAAATTGGCAGTAACGGAACAGAGTTATCTAGATCTAGTGAAGAAGGTCTTCGCCCTTCTAATTTCTCCGGGAGAGCTTCGGATCTAAATCTCCTTTCCCGACACTCTGAAGATAGATAATTAGACCACTGAAGAGTAAAAAAAGGAATAGGAATAGCGCGAGAGATGAGAGAGAACGAGCAAGGGAGTAGAAGGGTTTGTATTGCAAAAGCTCTGGTACCTCTAAGGGCGAGAGAGTAGAAATTCCTAGCAGGATCTAGGGATTGAATTTCGTCATCAACATGGCGCAATTTGGTGTCTCCTTCTTCCCTTAGACCTATGCTGATATTACGAAAACCACACAGACAAACCAAATGTGAGCCAGTTGAATGAGCGAGAGCTTCTTAAAAAATTTGAATCGCAAATGCCAGCTTTGCTTTTTCTGCGTACTTCTCCCTCTCGATCCTCGTTCTCTTGTTGACGAATAGAGTAGAGGTGTACCTTTAGCTTCAGCGACTTTTCTAGTAAAGATAACGTTGTTTCCATGCATTGCTGCGGCTTTGTTTGAGTTTCAGAGCTGGACCACTCCAACTCTGACGAGCATCTTCATGTCCTGCCAAATGCTGCTTCAAAAATATGGCAGCGATTCTAACGGTTAGTTCCCCATGAGTTTCAAATTTTTCAACAGCTAGATTCAGTAAGCAGTACCGTTCCCAAATTGTCCCCAAAAAATAAATAAATAAATAAATAAAAAGGTATACAGTTGGGGAAAAAGCAATCATAGAAAAGCAACAACGGTAACGCAAAGAAATTTCGAAAAGGCAAAGGAACAAAATCATGTAATCCTAGTTTATGCCTGAGCGATTGGCTAATTTACACAATCTCTCTCACATGCACGAACAGTTGATCAACAGAAACAAAAGTGTCGCCGAATCACGCGCCCGTCACAGAATGCCGACATTGTAGTGGCTATGTGTACCAGAGAAGTTTCGGAGACGAGACAATCGTCGTCGAGAGCATCGGAAGCGAGAGAGCAGCTATCGGCGCTAGCCGAGGCGGGGGAGAAGAGAGCGTAATCGGGCTCTCGAGTTACCATGACGGAGTGCGCGCTCGCATCCCGGCCTCTAAAACCGCCCGCTCTCGCCGTGACGCGTAGAGCATATTACATTTATATTTTGTACTTTTCAAAAATTACCCTCCAATTATGGTTTTCTCCAAAATTACAATAAAAATAACAAAAAATACGACTAAGTAAACTGTGTAAATGTATCTGTTTGATGTAAGATAAGAAAAATTATGTAAAATTTAATATCATACGGGCCTTCGTTTATTTGGCCTAATTTTACGTGAAACTGTGCAAAACTAGAAATTGACTTAGTTATTAAAATATCCATACAAGCCTACTTTATCAAATTGACTTAGTTGCCAAAATAATCATCCGAGTCTACTTTCATCAAATTAATGATTTTTCGTAGATATTATTGTATGTGTCAAACGTTTACACTGATGACAAAAGTACTGATACGTTATGTTATTTTGATGTAATATTGTGTGGGTTTTTTTTTTAACGTATCTTCAGCATGAAATTATATACAGAAAATAAATTGAATAAAATATAACCGAAAATTTTCCCAGTTTTCTACAAGCTTTTAATTCTCGCAGTTTTTCAATGCTTTAACTTAACGTAACGCATTTCTATTATTTCACTCAGTTTTCCACATTTTTTACCAAGTACTCGTGCAAAGGAGGAAACCAAGCCCTCCCTCCGTTAATGAGTAGTAATGTGAAGAGTGGGGAGCCAAGTGAATTAAAAATATGTTACGTCTGATTATAAGGATAAATTGTGAAAATTTAAAAAGTGAAAAACTACGGTGAACTGTAGAATCATTGAGTTGTATTTTGTTTAACATGTTCTTTCAATGTTTTGCTCCCAAAATTAAAAATGATACAAAAGTTGTACAACTATGAAAATCACAAAATACTAGAATTACATTTGGCACAGTGTAAGATAAGACCGACTTGTTCTACTTATTCATGGGGCCTACAGACCAAAAATCTAAAAAGATGAATGGGATCAACTGAGTTATTGAATCCGCATCAGAAAGAAAAACGATCGAACGATTGAATAGTCGAATGACCGAATTGCTTATAACATAAGACAGAATGATCGATCAATTAATAAATTCACATGGTTATTCTTAATGAATCCTTACAAGAATCGAGTTATAAATGGTCAGGTCAAACCAAGTGAATAGTTAATACGTCAAATGGATAAGTATTAAATTTAAAATTTATATAACAGTTAGATCATTTGATTTTT
>JAODPA010001543.1:0-14185 GCA_025585075.1 Nepenthes mirabilis | reverse complement strand
TAATGATATACTTAGATATTTCACTCTTATATAGGCTGACAACATACTTACTCATAATTGCTGTTGACCTTCACCAAAGTCCTACATGCTTATCCATAAACTGTAGATCAATCATCTGCTTAGCTGTTAGTGACCAGAATGCCAATATCTATATTGCTTTTCATTACAATCTCAGGTAACACTATACATTATAAAAATAAGGTTATATATATTTACTTTTTTTTTTAATTTCAGGCCGAGTAAACATAAGATTGAAGAGTCTCTTCGGCTACCACGCACTTAGCCGGGTCATTGTTAGCCGATCCAAGCCTATTACCCGATTCAAGCCTGATCATGAGCACCTGAGGGGCTCCTTGGCAATAAAGGATCAAGGCCACTAGGCCCCGTTAAGGAGACCCGCAAACTTTTCATCATAAGTAAAGGCCATTGAAATTGTTTTTCTAACCAGAAAATGGCATATTTGTCCGATATATAATTGGGCTTATCACACGGTAAAGAGAACTTAACACGTTTAAAAAGGAGAATGATAAAAAGAAAACTGAATAGATAATACAACGGTGTCTAACGCAGATCAAAGAGAAGGTGTGCTTGTCATTTGATCTAGGACATGCAACTAATCAAGAGTAGTCGTCTACCTAAGGGTTCATTTTGGACATTTTTATATAGATCCTATACCAATCAGTTGTCAAAGTTAATTAAAAAATTTATTTAAAAAGAGAAAAATAAATTGACTGAATATATTCACTTTATCAAAATATTGCATGAAGACAACTATTTTTCAACCACCGCAAGTGAAAAAAAATCCATTCCTATTAGAGATTTGGCTACTTCATTAGTGTAGTTTAGTACTGTTATTGGCTATTGGTCGATATTTAGAATAAAGTATATTCTCTCCCTCAAAAAGGGAGTGCACCTTGGTATCTTAGGCTACCAAGGACATTTCACACACAAGCCATCTATTTCCCACCGAGCTCCTTTGATGATCTGGTCTACTCGTCGATGCCTAATATTGGAGCTTTGCAAATGATTTTCAAGAGTCAATAATTTTATAACCCTCTTATCCAACTTAAAAAAAAGCTGATTTAGGCGTTAGAGAGATTTTTCTAAAAATAATACATGGACATTTTCACTTTATTTAAGGCAAGCAAAATTCAAACAAAGACATCCGAATTCAGGTTCTATGTAAGGTAATCACCACTTTGAATAAACTCGATTCAAGTATTCGTCACTTATGATGTAAAAATTTGGTGCAATCAGATATCATATGAATTATAACTAAAACTATGATATTTACATTTAAACTATTGATATGACTGTATATGCCTAACTCTCTTCATATCTTATGATGTGAACACTTCATACACTTATCTAGCATGTTGACAATAAATAACATTTATTATGTCTGACTTCTCTATATTTTAAAATAAAATATGTCGAGTCAATCTTGATCTATGATATATATCGTTAAAGTTGATTAATATCATTATTATTTTTTAAGCATTGAATTAAAACAAAGGTCCTCTAATCTCCCCAATATAGAAATACATGTAAGCTAGGTGTATGAGAAATTATAGTGTTTGTATTATACACCTCATGGACACTAATTATATTACATTGCTTCCCATAAGGGGTTGTTACTCCATTTTTATACACTGAATTCCACTAAATAATAGACAGGTTAAGTCTTAATGTACTCACTTTATACCCACTTTAAATCAAGGGTCAGAAATACTTACAAAAAAATTAGACATTGAAAAATCGAATTTAAGATCATTTAATGAACAAAACTTTAGGATTATATTAAGAAATTAACAGATCCTAAAAGTTAAATTAATCAGTAAAAATTCAAAAAATATTTTCCACTTAACAAAACCAAAGTTTAACAAAGATGATCTTCACAGAACTTCAGTTGCCATGATTTCATGCTACACAACACAAGCATAATAGCACATATCTAGGAAGCATCACAAGTGCTAACTTCATGAATTACTTCTGAGTGTCACAATGTAACAGCTTCTTTTTCCAAGTAGTTTGATTCCAAACCTTTCTATACCCTCACCACCTGCATTTTCCCATCCCCATCGGTGTAAAATTACTCCATTGTGATATGAAAATAACAACTTCAAATTACAGATGCATTTTCTTCATAATTCACAGATAAAATTACTTACATCTGACTATCACCGTCGTCTCTTTACTTATGATGATCAGCAGCTCCGTTTACCTTCGAGAAAACTTGCAAGGGTTGTATTCTGCCGTGAGAAATGGATGCTGGACTTTACAGCAAACATAGGGGAAGCCTCTGCAGAGCTACAAGGATGTAACGACTGAAAGAAACAGCTGTGAGGAACAAATGCCAATTAAATTTGCGCTTGGTTTCCGTCTCGGTGGTGGTGGTGGCGGCGGCAGCGGCAACGGAGAGAGGGAGGATGGGGAGAGGAAGAACGGAAAACGTAGTTGTACCGAGGCAAATTATGGGCAATTGCCATAGTCATAACTGCATTTATCAGTAATCAAAAATGGTTGCATAGGTCTTTGTATAGAAATATAAGAAAACAACAATGAGGAAATAATGAAAACTCTAACAATAAGAAGACAATATTAATAAAATAATAAAATTATAACCAATACTCACATAAGAAAACTATGATAATAAGAAAATCCTAATAATGAGAAAGTCTTACAAAATGATCCATGAATAACTCATAATAAATAGTATCTAAAATTAATAAGACTAATGAACAAAAATTTATCTCCCCATAACTATTTGTGCCCCTGTGCACATTCATGGGTACATTCAAGGGGCAAGACAAGTTGTGTCGATTTATTTTGTCCGAAGTGACGAGACACATTTAAATCTGACAATCCGTAAATGATTTATATTTTTATAGTCTTACGTAATGCTACTCAACTGCTGAATAAGGATGAGTGGCTTTAAGAGGATACCATTAGTTGGCAAGGCATTTCATCCACCCAATCATTATAATGAACCAATTTAATAATAGATGGATGGATGTATGGATGAACAACACGTTATCTGAAAGAATCCCCGAACATTTCTCAATATGGATCACTACTTGATTTACACTAGTACTACAGTAGAGTTGTACAAGTTTCTTGCGTGCCTTCGAGAATTTGTAAGATTAGGTCTTCTATAAAATGATGAGTTATGTATCAATCAATGAAATAATATAGTCGAAAAACTCATTTGTCGTCCTTTCATCCTCTCGCGTATCAGCTGTAAAGTAGTCGGGCCTCGAGTACAACTCCATGTAAATGAATTGAGCTGACTCATGCAGCTAAGTTTGTTCAAGTTGTTAAACTTAATGAATCGAGCTCAAAAAAGTTCCATAAAAAAGCAACTATAAATTGAACACTGGCTGCTTGGTTCATCATAAATTCAGTAGCTACATGACTAGTTGAGCTTCTTATACTTAGATAAATACAGGTTTGTATTAGAATAAGTTACTTCAATGTAAGACCCACAAGCCATTATATATTAACTATTTTTAGCTTTTTGGGCTTAAATGAAGGATCAGCAAAATGTAAGCACTTGAAAGACGCGTGATAAAGGTTTGAGTAATAGATTAACAGATGCTAGGAGATTGATTTACACATAATCATGGCTCGAGCAAGCAATTGGCATAATGCCCACGCACGAGAAGTATTTAAGCATGCATGGGATTGGCAGAATTCTCATGCGCAACAAGCGTGATTGTTGCTCAAGTAACATACTAAGTTTTATATAAACTGTAGTTTTTCGCATAATAAAAGATTGAAATGCCTATTTAAATGTGAAAGTCCTGTGTTTTTTCCTTACTTTGGTAGGATTTTCTATGTAAAATATTATATTTTTTATGGTTGACTTACATTTATTATGACTTTTTGGGTTGTATTAGGGTTGTGATATGTTACCTCCTTGTACATTCAAGCTATGAATGACTCTTTTCAACCATTTTAATCAATGATGAGTCCAACTAAAAATAACTTTATGATGCTCCTTAAACATGCTTCAAAGGGGCAGACCAACTTTACAAGTTTTCATCCAACAAAAGCCCAGACGTCCATCACAACTTTTAGCAAGAATGAGATGTAAAATATCGGTTAATATATCTGATATGTTTTAATGTATCAAAAAACTCGAAACATGATCATAAATCTACTGCACAAAAAGAAAGGCTTAATGTATATACCTGCAAGAAAATCCCATCACAAAAACTTTCCGTTATGCATATAATCCTACTTTTCAAGAAAGAACATCAGAATCTACAGCAGAGAATGGCCTCGACCCATCCTCGATGCTTCCGCAAATGTCTGCGATCTGCTTTTGCCATTCTCACCGGACTGCTGTTCCACTCGGTCTGTAATCTGCAACATGGAAAATACAGCACCATGGTACTAATTTGATATGGGAAATGAATTCAGTGAGAATTTAATTATAAAAGAGAAACAAAAAGAGAGTGTTTTATTGATAGCTTACACAGGGAAAGCAAAGGAACGTGTGCTGCCTGCACTACTTTCTGACCGAAGGGAGATGCTGCCTGAATATGCTATTGGTCCCAAGTAGGTTATTGATGATGGTGGAGGAATTCCTGCGGCAAAACTCGAATTTCCTTCCTCATGTTGAGCTATAATTTGAGTTTCAGGTGGGTTTTCAGAGCCATTATTTTGTGTCTTCTCATCTTCCTTAATGAGAATCGACAAGTTGAAGTGAGAAGTAATGCTTCCATACTCTGATTCTTGCGGTTCCGAGAGCTCAGAAAAGGGAGGAAATTCAACATTTGGAGTCTATAAAAACAGAGAAATTGACGTCATATTAGTGGAAATTATTGAATTCTCTCAATCTCATGTGCCTACCTATACCAATCCATACACAATGGAAGGAAATATCGACTGATATGTAATCGTATTGATGTATTGTTTCTCAAATATCGACATTTTCTAATACTGAAATGTATTAGTTAATATACAAAAGATCGGCTAGTATTTCCTCAAAGGTTACAGTTTGCCAAAAAAACTTCGTCTAATATTAATACTTATCGCTAAATACAACTGATACCGATATAGGCATAACAACTACTAATATTTTCATCCATATACAAACACACCAAATGCCAAACTTCTCACTAGAGGTAAGGAATAATCACAAGTATGGTGTGGAATTACAAAAACATTAAGTCAACCGATTTATAACTCTTGATGGAAATTTTGTGATACATTTACCTACAATGGACATCAACTGTTTGAACAAAATAAAGGCAACACAAATGGTGAACCATTTGCGGCACATAGATGTGATCTAGAGTTTACGATTGAATCATTTGAACGATCTTTCGCATAATATAAGATATGATCAGATATAATATACCTCAATTGGTCCAATCCTTTCCCGTGCCCCACGCATGATGAGAGTCCCTTTTTCTTGCATATTTGATACATAAGATGGAGAGGGAGATGCTATTAGGGGTTGAATCCAAGCCATAAGTGGAGGTGGTGCTGAGTAGCCCACCATCACTATTGATTCACCAACTTCATGTAGTGATTCTCGTCTTATTATTCAAATAATACTAATTATAGATATAAATATCGATTGATATATATATCGATATTACGTCCCTTGATTTCGATATTTGTTCGTTTGAGTCACTTCCTTGTAACATACGGTTTGACATATTATGTAGAGGCACGCTCAGGCAGAGATGTCAAGCAAGGGTCAACCAAGTGTCGGTCGATGGTCAGCCAAGCTTCAGAGTTCACTGGAGATTCGCGTGATGTTCGCCCTAGGTTAGCCCAGTGTCTTTCAACTATCAGCCAAGTAACAAGATTCACAAGAGGATTGCAAAATGTCAATGCCAGGACCAACTGAGCGAAAGCTACCAAGTGTGGCAAGGGCAAGATAGAGAGCAGTACGTCAATCCCTGTAGGAACATCACATGAAGGGTACACGTGCATGAACTGCCCAAATGGGGTGACACCTAATACATGTGAGGAGCACACATGCGTCTATACTTATATAAAAGCTTTTGTGTAGTCTACTAAGATTAAGAAATTTAAATCTTTTAAGCGCCAGCATAGAGAGAAAGAAGAGGAAGAGAGAAAAGGAAAACCAGGAAGATTTTCTCATCCATTTAAGATTCAAATTGTGTTTCGTTTTTCGCTAACCTTAGATACGTTGTTCTTAGTGTCGAGAAGAATATTTCTACTGGTCATTTTCTTCTTGTTTACTCTTATATTCTCTATTATTCAGTCTTATAATTATAAAATATTGAATCATTTTGTTATTAAGTTTTGGAAACTAGAATTCACAATCTAGTGAATATTTTTTAAACTTATAATCTCGTGATTTTTTTTTATTTTTAAAGGTGTTTTCTATGTAAATATTGTGTCTCTTATTTATGTTTATTGTCTTGTAGTATATATTATCATACCATACCCTCATTGGTTCAAATAAAATGTTTGAAAATAATATTTATAGAGATTAGTTCTCGACTTTGTGGGTAAGGTTTTGGTGTTCAAATCCCAACAATATTTTCTGAAACCGTGAAATATAATGATGTATTGGCCAAAATGACATTATAAGTTTTGATGCGTCTCTGGATCCGAACTTCGAACAGATTCGGGTGATCCTCTGGTCGTGGCTCCTGCTCCGTTCCCTGAGTTAGATCCTGCACACCACAAAACAGAACAAGAGGTCAGCGTGTTCGGCGGAAAGTTGTCCCACCGAAAACACTCCGACGCTCAAGTCAGTAAAACAACCTTCAACAGAAAGAAACTGAAACTGAGAGAGTGAAAAGACGAGAAAGAGTGTTTGACCCAGACATAAGAGAGACGTGAGGTCTTCTTGGATTTGGGAGGTGGGAAGGTAGTAAACGGCCATGAGGGCTCGCCTGTTGTCTTATGGTTGTTGGAGGATGTCGATGGCAAAATAAGCAGATTTCTGAGAGCACTGGTGCGTATCCCAGAAAGCGTATGCAGTTAGTGAGTAATTGCCTGCGTCAATGGAAGCATAGATCAGAGTCCGTCCTGATGATTCTAGGGTTTATTTTTATGGCTGAGAGGGTGATCTTCCTCCTTTGGAAGGCGTGATCCCCTCTGTCCACCTTGGCTGGCTTGCCTTCTGGAGCGAATGCCAGTTGCCAAGGTGGGCGTGATTGTTTCCTTGTGAGGCGGCCAGCAACTTTTCAAGTTGGTTTCTTTCCTCCTCAGCATATTACCGTTGGAGTGCCTTGGCTGGCAAGGAATTGGGAAGATCTGGCGCTTTCCTTCTTTGAAGGGCGCCAATCTTGTTAATGTCCTTGTTGGTCTGAGTCGAGATCGTGGAATATCCTTGGAGGATCGTTGTTGGCCTTTTAATGACTGGTGGGCCTAAACGGGTCAGGCCCGTTACTGTTGAAAGGCTTCTTGGGGCCCATCGTGCAAAACGCGGACGGTCAACGCTCGAGTTGACCGTCTGCATGCGAGTTGGCCGCCCTTGTGAAGGGTATCCGTCGTCAGCCGCCAGATGGGCCATGGGCCTGAGTGAGCCAGGCCCATTACTGTAGAAGAGCCTCTTTGTGCTTAATACGCACAAGGCAGATGGTCAACGTTTGGGTTGACCGTCTGTTTGGAAGTTGGCCGCCCTGACCGTCCTGAGCTTTTCAACTTTTGGGCTGGTTTTTCAATTGGGCCGTTAGAGTGTTGACCGTCGTCTTGGGCCTTTGACTTTTGTGGGGCCAACCCATTTTTGATGTACCCATCAAGTTTATAATTCTTAGAAATTCTTTTTTCTTTTGATATATATGATACCGATATATATTGTCTGATATTTTTGATAATGTATGGCCATGACCAATACTGATACCGATTCTAATAATTTCATCCATGATACCCATAGTCACACTATAATATCCCGGATTCCGTTTGAATTATTTAATATTAATTGTGATTTTCGATAAATTGACTATGAAAAAAATTAATTAAATAGGAGAGAGAAGAGAGAGAGAGAGAGAAATCGCGCGAGGAGGAAGGAGAGAGGTGGCCGGTGACGGCGACGGCGTCGTGCGGCAAGGACGGCACTGTGACGGTGGTTGTCGGTGGTTGGAAGTTTGGTAGGTGGATGTGATTTGTAAGGAGAGGCCGTCAGGAGGCCGACAGTGATTGTCGCAGTGTCAATGGCGGTGGCACGCAATGGTGACGCAACAGTGGTCTGCGACGGCCAATGATGACTCGTTA
Organism: Nepenthes mirabilis; assembly: GCA_025585075.1. Taxonomy (NCBI): domain Eukaryota; kingdom Viridiplantae; phylum Streptophyta; class Magnoliopsida; order Caryophyllales; family Nepenthaceae; genus Nepenthes; species Nepenthes mirabilis. Next base: position 5,974 of record JAODPA010001543.1, on the reverse strand, counting down.
GTGACCATCGACGGCAGTGGGAGAGCAGTGTGAGGCAGAAGCCGCACTGAGAGGGGGAGAACGCAGGTTGAGCGCGGCAGCGCATGCGGCAGGAGAGAACGTGTGATTCGGGTACTTTGGGATATCATTTCTTTAAATCTGTGAAGTATGAAGCCAATGCAAGTATCTGTAAACCTCCTCTTTGGTCTGATTTAATATCTAATATATTTTGGACACTTTTTAAAATTTTTACTAACATGTATGTATTTTTATACACCTGATTTGTTTATTCTGGACATACTTGTGTAATTTATTGGATGATTTAGGGGTTTCTGACATGGGTTTTATGATTTTAGAAGGTTTAATATTTTTTTGAAAATCTGAATAATTTATTGGATACTATATATTTTATATCAGTATGTGTAACGAAAATGTGCACGAAACTTATATAGGCCGTGCTTTTTCACATGCATTTGCCTGGTTGTAGTCACTACATTTGGATTTGGATATTGGATATTATGGACAACTCCCGATGGGGAGATTTATTTGAAAATCCCTTTCGACCGACAGGAAAAGTTTGGAGTAATGACCTTTCCCATTTTGATATTTTGATTCGACCTTAGAATATATTCAAATGTTCTAATATATCTGATAAGCTTGAGGATTGCACCTAAAACCATGGGTTGCAAATAATAGTAAGCAACTTTACCCATGGGTACAGAGTATATGGGTGGCCATACATACTGGCCAAATTTACATTTGAATTTGCCTAAGATTCTCAGGATTATATGTAACTCTTTCTCAAATTAGTCTTTAAATGATCAGAACTTAAATTTGATACATGATTTGTAGATCTGTATTTATTTGTATTGGACTTTAACTTAGATTTGGATTTTGGATTTGAGATTCGCTGATTTTGCCCATAGTTGGATCTCGGTATATTTCGTACAAACGATTTTGATTATATATTTTGATCGGAACCTTTGAAATATTTGTCGGGATGCTATTTCGATTTCTGCGCACGTTATTGGATCATCCGGCTATCGAATTTTACCCCAAATTACAAGCTGATCAGGCCTTAGATTTAAATTCGAACTCGGACTTAGACTTCGATTGGACTTGGAATTGGCTATTTGTATATTGGAATTGGTCCGGATCACTTCTATTTTGTTTATATGGATATGTATATATATACATATCCCTTTAAAGAATTTTTTTTAATTTGGATATTTGATTTTGGATTTGGATATTTGATCTGAGTACGAGACTACCATTAGATTTTGGATCTTCGATTTCTACTGAATTCATTTTATCGGCAATTTGAATTTATGCTATCATTTGAACGGATTTTATCTATTTAATCTTCTCTCTAATTTATTGAACTCCTTTTATTTAAATATGATACTTACTGAACATTAGGCTCACTTTTTCTATTTTATCCCTTCAAAGTAGAAGATTCGGATGCATTGTAGGAGGATGGTCGTGATCTGTTAGCCGTTCGTCGTTTGATTTGGTGAGTTCTAGTCTCATTATGGCTTAATTTGGCAATTGATGTGATTGTAACATGGAATTTGCCGGTTATAGGCCGATGAATATATTTTGGAAGCAGTTGGGATGTTATATTATGTCTAATTTATGATTTTGGTTGGAATTGTCACCTCTCTTACGATGATTGTAGAGCACGTCGTATTTATTTTGTCCGGACGATTATCCGAGAAAGTTCTGTGTGGATTTTAATTTGTGTCGGATCCTATTTATTTGGTTTGTCACACCCAAATTTTTGGGATTTAATATTATTTATTGAATTTATTTAGGATTTTAATTTTTAAAAATTATAATTAATTATTTAAATTGACCTACTTGATCCGAATTCGTGACACACCCAACTTAATGATTTAGACGTCCCATACAAATCCAGAAATGAATTTGTGCTGAAAGCAAGAAATGCATACCTCTGCAGACTTGATTTCTTCTTCTCTGCGACCCAAAACTGAAGGCTTCAGGAGATTTTCTTCGGAACCAAATTTCCCAAAGACATAATTCCCCTCATTTACCGGCACGTTGTGATTAAATTCATCTTTTGAAATCAAACGAGACATGCATGAATTACAAGCATCCTTCTGAGAATCCCCTGTCTCCAGTTCAGCTGCTGCCCAGCACCACTCCGGAGCAGATTCATTTTCAGCTGAATCATGTTTAGCCTCACTGAATTTCATTGAATCATCAGTTCCAGACTTAACAGATGAATATTTCCTGCCTAATACTTCATCATTCAGTCCATCCATCTTTGCTGAACCATTATCAAAGAACTGATAAGCTTCATCTTTTTGACAATCGTCGTCTGTTGATGATTTCAGTGTTCTTAAATCACCATTTTCATGAGTGCTTAGATCCATGAGGGCAGAGAGGTCCTTGCTTTCATCCTCCACACTTTCAACCAATTTCTTGTCTTGGGAAGGAACTCCCTCATCAATGCAAATGTCCTTAACAGAATGGCATGAACTGTCTTTGAAACAAAAAATGAACTCCGGCAATTCACATTCCATAACATTCTTATCAGTGTATAATTCAGTTTCTGTTTTCCCCAACAAGTTTTTATCCCCATTCATATCGGCGTTTATAGCATGATCCTCCCATGGAAAACCAATATTTCTCAGGTGAAATGGCGATGAATCAGAATTGTTCTCAAAAGATTCTAGATCAAAGCCATTGAAATTATCCTTTGGTGCAGGAATGTCCAATTGATCATCATCTGAATCAAAAGGGTTATAAGACTTGCGTGGTGGACTCAGACTGCAAATCCCAGCATCATTGCCTGCAAACAAATTGAATTGTCACATCCTTTAAACGTACTGAGTTTGACAAAGAAGAAAAATCAATCCATTCAACAACAACTTTGGTGAAAATTATAATCAATCTATTTTCGTTCTCTACTGCAATATCATATGGCACAGTGAAGAAATTGAAAGGATCAATATTGAATCCTCAACAAGTACTAAATTCATCGTTGAATCTGCAGTCTGTATTGAACTAACAAATGCAGTACAATTCACTAATAAGAGCCTATACAAAGCAGAGGACGAAATAAAGATTGTCAAGTACCTAATTTCATTTTTACACAGATCGGAATAACAGGCAAATTTTGTACAATTTCCAGGAATAATATGGCCAATTAGACGTATGAAGTACTGAAAGATGCAATACGCCAATCACCAACCTGCCAAAATTCACCAGAAAGTAGATTAATAAGTAGCGTGATATTCACCAACTTCAAATTGAAAGACAAGTATTCACCCCAAAAAATTCATCAGATTGAAATCTAAGGTCTAAATAAGACAGCCTCTCATCCCAACTAAGAGGGGGAAAAAAAACAAAGGTAGGAGCAAAACGATAATGGACTCATCAAATAGGCTGCATCAAATTGATAATAATCCAAGCAAAAATAGTTACTGTAATTCCAGAAGGCTAAGAATAGCTAAGAGCACAGTAGATAATAGACAAAGTAAAACATTAAGCTCATGAAGAACATAACAAATATCATTCTCAGAAACCAAAAGCAACATGTCAAGCACAGAGAATCATAGCTTCTTTGAGAAGATGTACCAAAAAATAGCAGTGACAAGGTATAGCTGCGTAACTTACTATCAAAGAGGTAGAATTACAGACCCAAAAGAGGAAACACATCGATCAAGTTTTAAATTCATAATAACTGCAACCTTTGGCTTGGGAATTCTATACATAGAGCAGTTAGATAAGGAACTATCATTCAAATATGTTGACTAACTTTTCAAACTCCTAGCAATATTATTTAGAGGAATCGTGGCGTAATTGGTAGAGTTGTCATCATATAATTTAAAGGTCACAGGTTTGAGTCGTGGAAACCTTCTTACATAATATAAATTAAGATTTGTACAATAAATCTGAAGTGATCTGACCCTTCTCCTAAATCTTTATATAGCTAGAGTTTTATGCATCAGGCTACATCAGAGTGCCTTTTAAGTGCTATTTAGTGGAAATATTATGATAAGGGGTGGGGACTATGAAAGTGGTAAAAAAGTGAGCAGCAAATTTTTTCCACTGATGAAGCCACATATGGTGATAATCTTAAAAACAACTTAGCTTTTACTCATACAGCCCCCCTTCCCTCCTCACCTAAAGAAAATCAGAAAAAAAAAAAAAAAGCAAAATTTGGGACTGCGAATAGAAAACAAAGAGTTAACATGATTCACTCATTTTTCATTGATTCACTCACTTATCCTTCATTTTCTTTTGATTCCACTTAGCTCCTCCTCTTTTTTATCCTCACTTTATGACAAGGAATTAAAATATATTGAACTTATTCAATATTGTAGCTGTTTAAATTGCTATGATGAAATATTCGCTATTAAAAATATAAAAAAAAAAAACACTAAAATGGGAGGACTCTCACTCTCTTTTATGCCTTCAATTGTTACACTTGATGAATGGGGCACCCTGCTGGTACCACTACTGAGAGCTCTAATGATGATCCTGAGCCCAATTATTTTTGAATCCAGGAGTGTCCACAGAGAAAGACAGGACAAAAGCAAAGTGAGGCTTTTGTGAAAAGCTTTATAATCCTTCAAGAGTTAGAATATCATAACACAACAAATCTTAAAAAAATAATAATAATGGACAAAAAGCTGAACAAAAACTCTCCCTTTTTCAGCAATCCCACACGAATTTGACCCGTTTCTTTGACAAGACCTAATCCACCAAAACTAGGGTTTTCGCCCTTTTGCCCACATGCACCTTGGTAAAACACTAATATAAAGGATGCAAGAAATTTGAAGCAGATCTCATTCTTCACGACTCTAAAAGCAACAAAATGAATAAAACCCAAAACGACAAATATGTTTCAAAAGGCAGAAAACAAAAGTAAGTACCTATATACTGTAAATTAAATTCCTTCAAAAAGCAAACAGACCCTTTTCACTGACAAGTCGAAAAAAACTGACCCTTTTGCTTCTATGGCTGGAGGACTGAAGATCAATTGTCCATTCCACTGCTAGCCTGCAAAATAGAGATACTAACTTAAAATCAAGCAAATATCATTTCGGAAATTTCTCATGCAAATTGACATGTGGATGGTAGCAACTCAACAGGTCGAACAAAAACCAGATACCAAACGGAACATTATAGAAAGAGAAATTATGAGAATAAAATATTTGTGTTTACTTACGACTTCGAATAATTTATTGATCTCTAACCAAAGGAAATGGAGTGGACATTTTCATTATAATGGAAGTAAATCCGCCGAGAAGAGAAGCTCATAAATGTGGACAGCAAGAGCAGTTAATAACCTCCAACAGTCCAGCTTTTTTTTTCTCCTCTCTACGCTCTATAGACTTCCTATTTTGCTAGAGTTGTTTTCAAAATTACCCAATTTTACTTTCTGAAAACATTGTTTTCAAAATTTAAAATACACAAAACCCAGATAGTATACAATGATGAGATGAATCTTTAATCCTCATGTTTTTAGTGGGTATTTGAAATTATTGAGTTTGTTAGAGAAAAATACGAATTCAGAATTCAATTTAAGCTAACTCGGGAAAAAAGAAATCATTATACAAGTTGGGGTTTGCCTTCTAACCTGGCACACTCTGTTTCTCATCAATCCCGAGCAATTCTTTCTAAAATCAATCTCTCTCTTTCTCTGATTTAACGGCAACCTGAAGTGACCACTTTTAATAATCAGGAGGGCAGCTGTCCCGCGGAATCAGGGCATTGCCACTGCGTATCTCCCCGTGCATCATTCCACCACCATCATCACACCGATTAGATAAATGCAAAGAATTAAAAATATAGAAGGGGGGGGGAGAGAGAGAGAGAGAGAGGGGAGAGTCAACGGTGAGTTAAGTGGTACTGGTAGTTTCTGTGTAGTGGGATCTTTTAAGGATCGAGGTGAGGGAAGAAAGAGGAGTAAGTTTGGATTCAAATTTTATACAAAATGATCATAAATTTTATAAAATTCGAT
>JAODPA010001532.1:0-14185 GCA_025585075.1 Nepenthes mirabilis | reverse complement strand
TATATATTTCTTTATTATTGTGTATAGTTTAGTGTGAAATTAATTAGATTAGGGTATGCAATATCACAAAATGGGTCATATAAAATAGAACTAAAACGCTAATTCATCATCAGTTCGATCATGGCAATCAAACTGTAAAACAACGCTCCTCCATAACACACCATTTTGAATACCAGATGCACTTATACATCGGCCATTATGCGTGAGTCTCTTCGTCTGCATATCAACCCAGAAGCAAGAAAGAACAACGATTATGGTGGGAGGAGGGAAAGGAGGACCGAGGGAAGGCTCGCGGAGGAGGAAGAAGATGGATTAATCTTAATAATCTTCTTTAATAAAAAAGAAAAATTGACATTTCATGCGAAGGTACAGACAGGCTGCGCAGCCTGGCAGCTCAGCTGCGGCTGCCTCACAGAAGCCGTCGTAAGCATCGTAGCTGCCTCTGTGCTCCTCCCACATCACCGCTTCTTTTCTGTCGTACTGGCTCTGTTTTTCACTGATCATGCACCCCCCTTTACGTTGGCCACTATTAATTCAGTTCTTCATAGAACATTGTCCTCCGGCATTGTCATGTCCATGCGTCGATCATCAAGATATATTTCTTTAATTATTACCGAAACATTCTAAATCTTGTAATATACATTACAGAAATTATTAAATTACTAAAAACTAAATAATTAATATCGATCTTAATAACTAATCAAATTCAAAACATGTTTTAAAAACTAAAAATTGAATTCACATTGACTATACTTTCCTGTGTGTTGCATCCCGGGTCCTGAGTTATCGTACGGATTAGAGAGCTTTCAAATTCTTAGTCCGAATCGAATCTCGAGTGGGTCCGGTTTCCGTCATTGTGAACCTAAAACCTACAAAACACAAACCACAAAACGAGAGGTCAAAGGTCTGACGGGATTTCTCCCGCTGAAAACACTCTAACGCTCAAGTCAACAACTTCCCACAATGAACGAAAATGGGTGCACCCTTAGAGGTGTGCGAAAATATGTTGTGAATGCGTTAGGAGTGTGCGTGAATGCAGAAGTGAAGAATTGATGAGCATTTAGTGAGAGGCCTAACTCCCTGTGTACACCGCAGAGGATGGCTTACTCTCATAGCCTGAAGGAGGCTGTGGAGGTCAGATTTGGACACTGGTTTGAGAGCTTAATCTCTGGGGGTGTGCGCCTTGCTGCACAATATGAAACTGAATGTCCAGAATCTGATCCCATCTCTTGTAAAAAGAGAGAAAATTTATAGGCTATTTGGCTTGGAGCTTTGGGCTTGAGAATCCTTCCTACAGGGATTCGTCGGCTGTTACCCAGTGGTAGTCGCTGGTGTGTCAGTTGTCGTCTTATGGTGGCCGAGAGACCGTCATGCGTCACAGGCCACGCTTGATTTACCTCTTGCGTTGGGATTAGCTAGAGGACTGTAGGCAGCGGTGTGAGCCGTGGCTAGCATCATTAACCTTTTCCTCTTTGGCTTGTTTTCTCTGCGCTGTACCTACCCCTTGTTGCCACATTAATGGGTTGCAAGTGGCACTGATTGGTTGCGAGTACTGAGCTCCCACGTAGGAAGTTTTGAATATTGGGCCAAGATGGGCCTTGTGTTCCTCTGGGCTACCACCTGGATTAGGCCTTACCAGTACTGGATCCAATACTAGCCCCCTATGCTTGGGCCGACTTATGGTCGAGGCCTGGCATGTCTACTTCGGGTCCAATTGGTCACCACACTGCCCTCCTCGAGATGCGCTAGGCTTTGTCTTCTTCTAGCATTGCGTCTTCCCCATGTAGTCATGCAGGCTTTTCAGGTGCCACAGTGATTTAGTGCTCTGAAGGGATAAATTCACACTCCTAAGGTCACGTGGTAACGAGGACCTTCCTTCTTATTGAACGACGGCTATCGGGGAGCACACTCAATTAAGTGAGGATAGGGTGCCAGCTTGTCCATAAATAAGGGCTCTTCGACGGGTGTGGCTCATCCCTTAGCTGATTTTGGAGGAGCGATGCTAGGGCCTTGACTCTTCTTGCTTCCAGTCGGAGCCCACAAAGGAGTTGGATGGACTAGTTGGAGATCTGGAACTCTTGATGAAGACTGTCCTCACGCCCCTACTATGGGCAATTCCTCATGTTAATAAGGGTGGCTCAGTCACTCTGCCACCGTCGTGTGCCTCCCTCCAGGCTGTGGTGATCTCCTGTGTGGTGGAGGATCACGGCAGAGCTATGATGTCACTCGCGGTCTGCACTCCACTTGGGTCATCATATGTGCCATCTAGAGGGGAGGCGAAGGATGGAGTCTCCATAGGGGAGCATAGACTCTCTAAGTCCCTATCGGAAACTCCTACTACGGGTGTTGGTTCTGCTTCTGCGTTTAGCATTGGGCTAACCCACAATAGCTGGTCAACACAAACAGTCCCAGTGCTTGGGTGAGTTGGGGTTTCAGCATTGGAGCCGTGGTGATCCTATGTGAATCACATTCCCCTAACCACACTCCAATCATCCGGGGCCGTCACTCTGAGGCTTATGCCCCGTGTCGTGTCTTCTTCCTATTTCTTGTACTTTTGTTGTTGCGAACTATGTACTTGTAAAGGAACTCTGGTTAATAAAAGTAGTAGTTATTGCCTTTATTCTTTTCGCTTGTCATATGAATCTTCCCCCTTTTTTGTTGCTTGGTGCATTGCATCTCCCGGACTGCAGGGCTTTTTTTTTTGTTGCACGTGCTGATTCATGCGTTTGAGTGCTCCCAGTGGCCCGCAGTCTGCTTTTGCAGGCGCCTTCCCTCGAGTCACTGTGCTGACGGTCAATGGGAGGATGCGGTGCAAAGAGATTGCTGATGCAGGCTGCTCGGGGAGGTCAAACACTGCCGGCAAACATCACATCCGCCGGATGGTCTGACGCATTGATTGTATGGGAGATTTTGGGGCATCGCGTCATAATGAATTCCTTGGAAAGGCGCAACGCTTCAAGGATCCACCATGTGAAAGGAGTCTGTTGGTCCTTTCTAGCATGCTTCGGTTCCAGAACGTCGCCGTTTAACTAGGGGCCTTTGGCTATTTAAATACCTGAGTTCCCTCCAAGGCTTTGTGCCCTATTGCTACTTCGACAGCATGAAGCTTTGCGTTGCCTTCCGGTTTTTTTGTCTTTCTCTCTCGACGTTATGGCTTCAATGGAAAGGTTGTCCACGTCATCAGGATTTGAATCTTCTTCTAGAGAATCTGTGAGGGATACTCATGCTTCAAGGATCTAGGGCAAGACTGTGGCTGGCGCAGCAGCAGCAGAGGGCTATTATTCAGAAGCCACTGTTGTGGGCCCAACGCGATTTCTGAGGATGCCTCCAGGCTTCGAGAGGGAGGAGGCGTCCACTTCCTCATGACATCGTAGGTCTAGGAGGGTGGATCTCTCGCTTTATCGAGTCACCAGGGCCATGGAGGACATGGAGGTCAGTGTGCAAGCTACCGCAAGAGCAGTCGAGTGGGCTCAGGCCCGCGTAACGCGCTTTGAAAGGGCGTGGTCAGAATCTGAGGCAAGGGCCTCGAGGCTTGATGGCACCAATGTGCAGGCTTGGGACCGCATACTGGCTCTACAGGAGGAGCTCGAGCAACTACGGGTGTAGTTCGGAGAGGAGTGCACACGGCTAGGGGCCGAGTTGAGGTCGAGGTTCTCGCCGGAGGACGTTGGTCCTGCACTAGAAAGGAACTTCCAAGACAACATCCATCTCAGCCGGAGACTATTCTCGCTGGAGGATCCGAATTTCTGCATCGTCGTCCTAGACTCTCAAAACTCCAGTGCCCTGATGCACGTGAATCTGATAGAGTACACGACTCCAGGTCCTTTTGGGCCCAGAGGGGGCCATTAGTTGTACTTTGTGGATGTAGGCTACTGTAAAAAAAGTTATTAATGAATCACATAATGAAGCTTTATACTTAGCTATACCGTTTATTTTCTGTCGCTTGCTATGCTTGAATGGTCCGTTATTTCTCGCATGCGCTTGCCTTGGAAGTCTTTCCACCGCCACCCCTGGCAGTCAAGATCCCTGCATTAAATGCAGGTGTGACAGCTAGGATTCTAGCAGGTGGTTGAAGTGAAGTCAATCTGCAGTCTGGCATGGGCCATGATTAGCTGTTGCTTGGGACTTACGACGCTCCTGCTGAGCGAGCACGTGGCCTGGCCATTAAGCAAAGGTGTCGTTTAAGTTTTTCCGCGTGTTGGCACCCCGTTGCCTATTTAAGCAACACTTCAGGGAGATCCCTTCTTTAATGCTTCATTGCGCTGAAGGCTTTCGACTTATTCCAGAGAGAGAGATGGTAAAGAAGAAAGGATCCCCTTCCTCTTCCCAAGTTTCTCGCGTTGTTCGTCATGGGGTCAACAACACTGGGTCCATCATAACGGCGAGCACCATCGCTGCCCTGATGGTGGACTACGAGATCCCCAGCGACTGGGCATACCGTCCTCCTAGCTCCACTGGTAGAGCCAACACCCCTCCAAAGGGTTTCATCTCCATTTATGAGCACCATCTAAAGGGTGGGCTTCGCTACCCCATGGTGTGCAATCTGTACGCACTTCTCGAAGTGTTGCACGTTCCCGTCGCGAGGCTTCATCCGAACGCTGTCTGTTATTTGGTTACCTTGTGCGTTTTTTGCCACATTTATTCTTACATCTTCAATGAGAAGGCGGCGAAGGTAGTCTTTTTCTTTTTTGAGTCCGAAGACTAGATCTCAATGTCTCCCCGAGCTAGATTTCACTTCAGCGATACCAACCCTGATTTAGTGAAGAATTGAAAGAATCGGTTCTTCTTCCTGCAGGAGCCTTTAGACTCGGAACTCTCCAACGAGTGGAGTCCAATCCCCGAGTATTTTTGTAAGGGAGTGGCTACCGAAGAGAAGAGTGACTCGGTGAAGCTCATTGCAGCGATCTGCTTGGAGATGGAGACGTTTTCCATCCAGGGTCATTATTTGACCTTACACATTTTTTAGGCCGCCGGGTGGGGGCCGGAGTTTAAATGGGTGATCACCAGCCTAGAGAAGAAGTCTGACGCCCTCGTGGTCCATGAGCCATCAGGGGAACTTTAGGAGGAAAGTGTCTCGTTGTTGGAGATCTCGTCAGAGGAGGAGGTGGAGGCTCCACTGAAGAGGTTGAGAGAAGCCAGTGGCACCTTCACCCAGAGGTCATGGAGACAGGCGGCAGAGTCTACCATACTAGTTATGTGTCCTTCTCCGAAGCAGGTGTCATGCCCAGAGCCGCATGAAGGGGTAGCCAAACACTCGCCAATACCCGCTATGGTGCTAGATGAGTACGGAATTTCCATGATGGAGCTTCGTTCTGGAGGGGAATCCCCCAAAGGTCCTTTTGTTGATCTGGAGTGGCCGGAGGCGGTCGCTGAATATGTGCCGATAGTGGAGGTCAACGCGCCCGAGTCAAGAGAGGCGGAGGGGGCTGGCATTCTAGAGCCTATGCCAGGGCCACCTCAGGCTTTGGAGTTCATGGGATCGCCTGACAGGGCATCCCAGGAGGTGTGCATCCAAGAGGGTGCCGCCACTGCGAAGGAGGCTGTAGCCAGATTGGATGCTAGTTCACCTAGTGTTGACTGGCCCCGGAGGAGATTGCGGTGAAAGCGGTTTAGAAGCCGGAGCCCCCAAGCGTTTCTTCGCTGCCTGCGACTTCGGATGCTCTTCATTCCACAGAAGTTGCTGTTGGGGACTTGGAGCCCACAAGCGTGTTGGCATCAGGAGGCGGGCCTAGTCACATAGCCGCATTCTCTATTCAGCTGCGATTGCCTTGGTTTTCACGTTTTTCCACAGACTGGAACTCTGAAATTTATTAACTCTTTGTTTACTCTTGCAGGTCCCTGAGGGGTTTAACTTCCTCAACACGGTGCATACTCAACTATTCGACTTCTTTATCCAGGTCAAGGAAGAGTCTAGGCAAGAGATGGCACAACGAGCGGGAGCTGAGGCTGTCGGGATTAGGAATGAGAACGAGTTGCAGAAGGAACAGGTCGGGCGGTTATCACAGGAGGACGAACAACTGAGGGAGGAAAACAGGCAGCTAGCAGAGGAAGGTTAGCAACTGAGGGAGGAGATCAGACGGGTGTCAGAGGAATGCGAACAGCTTATAAAGGAGGCTAGGTAGCTAAGGTAGGAGGTCTAGTAGCGGAGGGGATAGACCTCCACCATGGTAGATGATACATCTCGCCTCACTACTAACCTCAGGTTGTGGCTCACTCTGGAAGAAGTGAGCCTCGCACTCGACGCTAGATTTTGGGATGGTATTTGCCTGTGTTACCAAATCGTCTCCACTGCGCTTCCAGGCGTCTCCGTAGGCATTTTACATCTAAGGAACGCCGGAGTTCCTGACAACTCCAATTTGAGAGACTTCTTAGGAGAGGATGGGCTGTCAGACTCGTAGCATTAGAAGAGCTCTTGTATTTTTTGTTGTATAGTGCGGCGCTATAACGTCGCTCGCCCTCGATAAATGAAAGGCAGTCTTTTTTGTTGCACCTGGTGTCTTTGGCTGCATGATGTAGCTTTTTGAATCTTTGTTCATGTATTAGAGGCTAAGCTGTAAAGCTATTGTCTCTAAGGCCCCAATCTGGCACCTTCTTGTGCTATACTTATCCTTTGTCAGAGGATGTAATCGCATCTTGCGTGTTTAGCGGGAAGCTTAGTCTAGTAGAGTGGACGTTGTCGCTAACCCTGTGGAGCCACGCTAAGGGCCAGTTGGGATTTCAGGTCGCAGTAGCCGGACTCCAGGTTTAAGCCCTTTCGCACACGATACTTGTCTTAGGTGTTCAGCCCTGCTCAAAGCGTCGTCGCTCTCGTGTGCCCGGTCCTAGCCTACAACCATAGTAGACTGAGGGTACTCTCTTCTTCGAAAGAAGGTCACCGCACGCCTGCAATTCTTACCCCCTAAGGTTTTAGTGGCCTTACGTTGGGAACTTCAAAAGCCCCCAGGCCTTACACTTTGACCGCCTGGGTCACTTGGTAAGAAACCAAGTTTTTTGGGGCCGCATGGGCCCTTCAGCGCTAAGCCGCGATTTGAGTATGATTGCTTTTGGGTTGTTTGGCGTAAAGCCAGGTTGGTGGGCCACCTAAAGCCCTTTCGACGCAGAGTCAAAGTCCGGGTATGGCCGCTTTCAGGCCACTCAACGCGGGGTCGAGGTCCGGGTATGGTTGCTTTCGGGTCACTCAGTGCGGAGCCAAAGTTTTGGGGCCGCTTTAGGCCACTCAACGGGGGGTCGAGATTCGGATATAGCCGCTTTCGGGCCACTTGGCGCAGAGCCAAGACTATGGTTTACAGACAGATGAGGATCCACCCGACTTAGGGGCAGTCTAGGTCATTTTTTTTTGAAATCTCATGCATGTAAAACTCATATGAATGGACACACAAAATAACAAAAAATGATCAATTTTACTAAATGAGAACACACAATACATGTACAAGCATTTTGCATGATGTACGTACATGCCTTACCTGGGCTAATTTTGTCCTACTAATAATATTTTCTGAGGTTGGCGGCATTCCAGGTCCTAGGGACCAACTTGCCATCATGGGTGCGTTGCTTGTACGCTCCACTCCGGAAGACTGTTGAGATGAGGAATGGGCCCTCCCAGCCAGGGGAGAGCTTGTTCTTGTTGGCGGTCTTTCCCGTGGCCTCTACACTCTGGAGGACAAGGTCTCTGATCTCAAACGGGTGTGTCTTCACCCGCTTATTATAGTACCGTGTGATCCGCTATTGGCAGGCTACGATCCTCAAGCGGGCCACGTCGCGAACTTTTGGGAGAAAGTCAAGGCATTCCCTGAGTCTCTTGGAGTCGGTGGCCAAATTGAAGCATTCAACCCGCAGGCAGGGAAGTCCCACTTTAACGGGGACAGCCACTTCAATTTTGTAGCAGAGGTTGAAGGGCGTTTCTCTCGTTAGTTTTGCCGGGATTATTCGATATGACTAGAGCACCGAAGGCAACTCATCAACCCAAGAGCCCCCTGCGTCCTCCAATTTAGTATTTAATTTGTGTAGCACTGTGCAGTTGGTGACTTCGACTTATCTGTTTTCCTAAGGGTACGCTCCAAACGTATGAACCGGCCTAATGCGCACAGTAGTTTGTGAACCATTTGCCATTGAATTGGGTTTCGTTGTTAGTTACTACAACCTCAAGAATCCCAAAACGGCAAATGATGTTCTTGCAAAGGAACTCCGTTGCGTTCTACTTCATGATCCATGCCAGAGGAACCGCTTCCACCCATTTGGTGAAATAGTCGATGTCAACAATGAGGAACTTCCTTTGTCCGAAGGCCAGAGGTAGCGGTCCAAGGATATTCAACCCCCACTACGCGAACGACCATAGAGATTGAAGGCTGTATAGCTCTGTGAAAGGCTGATGGGTCGCGGTCCCGTGAACCTGATAGCTTTCACACTTCTTCACGAATTCTATAGCATCCCGCTTTATTGTGGGCCAGAAAAGTCCTTGCCGCATGATTTTGAATGCGAAGTTTTTCCATCCGATGTGCGAGCTCATATGCCAAGGTAGACTTCGCTCAGTGCATACTCAGCCTCCTTGGGGGTTAGACATTTTAAGTAGGGAGTGGAAGACCCTCGCCTGTATAGCCTACCATTGAGGATCGCATACAAGCCTGCTGTCTTCTTGATCTGCTTGACCTCGTTGGCGTTCGCAGGTAGCATACCATCCGCTAGATACATGTACTATGAAGTCATCCAATTGTCGCCTTCGTCAATTTGCAGTACTTCTTGGTCTGAACCGTCCACACTAGATGCGGCTAGGATTTCCCACAAGATCCTGGCATACTGCTCTGGAGATCCCTAGCTGCGTCCCTAACCAACTGGTCAATTTTTCAATTTTTGGCTCTGGGTACATGTTCGATCTTAAAACGCTCGAACGCCTGGATCTGGGTTCTTGCTCTCGCCAGGTACTTCACGAACTGAGGGTTTGATGCCTCAAAAAATCCTTGGATTTGATTGACCACGAGTTTTGAGTGGTTTCACGCGACCAGTGACTTGGTAGAACATTCCTTTGCTAGACGAAATCCTATAAGAAGGGATTCGTATTTTGCCATGTTATTAGTGGCAGGGAAGGTCAATGTAACAAAGTACTTGACCTCTGTACCGTCGGGAGTTCTGAGCACGACTCCAACTCCGCTACCTATTTGGGTAGATGATTCATCCACTTTCAAGCTCTATGATGGAATGCTCGGTGTGTCTAAAGTCTTTAGGCTATGTGGGTCATCTAGAGCTGGTGTCACCGCCTCGATGATAAAGTCTGCCAGAGCTTGGCCCTTAAGAGTCGATCGTGGTCAAAACTCCACGTTGAACTCTCCCAATTCTATAGCCCACTTGACCAGTCACCCGAAGGTCTCCGGCTTCTGGGAGATCGATTTCAAGGATTGATCCATTAGGACGATGATTCGGTGTGCTTGAAAGCAGGGCCTCAACTTCCACGTCGAATAAATGAGGGTCAACACTATCCTCTCCGCATGCGGGTAGCAAGTCTTCACGTCCCTCAATACCCTACTCACATGGTACACAGGCCGCTGTGCGTCCTCGTGCTCTCTAACGAGCACTAAGCTAAGCGTTATGTCTGACGTGAGCAGGTAGATGTATAGGTCATCGGCCACGGATGGTGAACTCAAGAGAGGTGGGCTGACGAGGTATGTCTTTAGCTCTTGAAATGCTTCCTCGCACTCGTCCGTCCACCGAAATCCAGAAACTTTGGTCCGTCTAAGCACCTTGAAGAAGGACAAGTACTTCTCCGCGGACTTAGCTAGGAATTACGAGAGGGCTGCCAGCCATCCTGCGAGCTTTTGTACTTCCTTCACGGTTCGCAGAGGGTTCATGTTAAGGATGGCTCTGATCTTCTTCAGGTTAGCTTCTATGTCACGCTAGGACACAATAAAGCCAAAGAACTTTCCGGAGGTCACCCCAAACACGCATTTGGCCAGATTGAGCTTCATCCTGTGATCTCAGAGTACCTGGAAGGTCTCCCCCAAATCACGAACATGGTCGTCGGCTAGTCGGCTTTTCACGAGCATGTCGTCGACATATACCTCCACGTTTCTTCCGATCTGGGCCTCAGACATCTTGTTCACGAGGCACTGATAGGTTGCCCCGGTATTTTTTAGGCTAAAGGGCATTACCTTATAGTAGTACGTTCCCTGGTCGATCATGAAAGATGTGTATTCCTCATCATCCAAGTCCATCCTGATCTAGTTGTAGCATGAGTAGGTGTCCATAAAGCTCAGGAGCTTGTGCCCGGACGTAGAATCTATCAGTTGATTAATATGAGGGAGCGAGAAGCTATCCTTAGGATAGACTTTATTCACATCAGTGAAGTCGACACACATCCGCCATTTGTCATGCTTTTCTTCACAAACGTGATGTTGGATAGCAAGTCCAAGTACTAGACCTCTCTAATAAATCTGGTGTCTAACAGTTTCTTCACCTTTTCCCTTATGGCTATTAGTTTCTTAACGGAGTGATTACTGTACTTTTAACTAACAGGCTTATGATCCGAATTAAGGCCTAACATGTGGATCATTACTTCGATCGGTTTCTTGGGCTTGTCGATAAGGACCCAGGCACACACGTCAGAGTTTTTTTGGAGAAAGCTAATCAACTGATCGCGGTCGGCTGTAGTTAGAGAGTTGCCAATACGTACACACTTCTCTGGCTCAGTAGGGTCTAAAGGTATCACTTCGGTTGCTTCTCCTGATTGGGCTTGTTATAGCATGGTTTCATCACAGAGGTCCAAGTCTTCGTCCACGCGGTATGGCACCGCTGGAGCGACTTAGGATAGGTAGCACGCCCGTCCCATCATCTAATCACTGAGTATCTCTCCTATGCCATATAGGGTTGAAAACTTTATATTTAAATGAGAGATTGAAGTAACAATCTCAAAGGTTGTGAGGAATGGTTTGCCTAAGATGGCGTTATAAATGCACGGCAGATCAACAACAAGGAACGTTAGCTCTCACATTGCGATACACGGGTAGGTTCCCATCGAGACCTCCAGTTGAACGACCCCCTGTACAGGTACAGATTCATTGTCCAGACCATATAGAGGGCTATCGGTCACTTTCATCTGACTTCTTTCCAATCCAAGCTTAAAGAAGGCAACAATATATAGCAAATTCTGATAGCTTCCATTATCAACAAAGATTTGTTTCAGTTGGTAATCAACCGTACGATCTGAAACGAAGGCGAATACAATAAGGGAATCAGAATCGGGGAAGGTTACATGAGCCATATTATCGTTGCTAAAACTAATGACATTACTCCTATCCTCTATCATTGCTCTCTTACTGTTGGAAGTTTGCTCGGGTTATGCTTGCCTATTGCTCTTGGCCGACGTAGTTGAGATAATGCCGATCACGCCAGCGGTCATTCGGTTCTTTGGAGGCTCGTTCGCCTCGCCTTTTGAGGCTGCAGGGGCCTGCCCCGAGCCCTTTACGAACCATCTGAGATATCTGCAGTAGATTAGGTCTTCTATCTATTACTGTAAGGTTTGACAGTTCTCCATGGAATGTTCCAGGCAGCGGTAGTACTGTACTTCGTCTGGTAACCGTCACTTGGGCCCTTCGACGCTTTTGGCCACCTGAAGAACATTTCATCTTAGACATGCATTAGGATGTTCGTGTGGGTGTCGTTTAGGGGAGTCAGGGACGTTGGCCCGTATTCCCTCCTAGATCCTAGCGAAGGTCGCAGCTGCTTGTAGCGTTCCTGAGAGTAGCCACCGTCGCTGTTCCTCTTCTTCCCGGCGGTTGGTTTAGGCCCTTCCAGAGGGTGGTCCACACATTCGGGATGCTTCACCTCGTTGGCCTCCTCCGCTGAGATGTAGGCTCGGGCGATAGCCTCTACTTCTCGAAAGGATTGAGGACACTAATGTGATAGATGCTTGATGAAGTCCCCTACTGCCATGGTGGCAACAAAGGCATTGAACTTCAATTTATCAGAGAGTTGGGTGATCCGACGCGCCTAAATAATGAAACAGTTGAGGAATCGCTTTAAGCTTTGATCTATCCTCTGGTGGAGGTGGACTAAGTGTCAAAGCTATTTCTCTTCCTTCTGGTTGGAGGCGAACTGGTTCAAGAAGCAATCTGTAAACTCATCGAAGGAGTGGATGGAGTTTGGCGGGAGGCCATGGAACCAAAGCAGTACATCCCCTTGAAGGTGATGGGTAAGCACTGGCACATTACGGCCTCACTCGCTCCATGGAGGGACAGGTGAGTGTGGAAGTAGTTGAGATGGTCAATCGGATCCTTACCCCCGTCGTACCTGTCCAGTGTTGGCATTTTAAACTTTCGAGGGAGCGGCTGGATCTGGAGATCTATAGCGAAGGGTGATCTTTGCAAGTCAGGGGAAGACCGCACTTGCCTCTCCTTGTATAGGAGGTCCTAGAACACCTTCACCTTTTCCTCCATTGGTGGGTCAAAATCTCTTCTCCACACGTTGATGACATTGTGGAGCTCCTTGTGACCCCGCTGGTGGTGCTGAACATGTCGGTTGCAGCAGCTTTTCGCCCTGGGTTGCCGCATGCTGTATGAGTCCGCGGTTGTCCGCCTCCTCTTGCTGTGAGTGCTATGGGGGTTACGCCGCTCTGGGCTCTCTTCCCGCTCGTCCCAGGTAGGGTGGCTTCTGGCCGCTGACTGGGCCCTACTCTCGAAGGCCGCTTGTGTCTCGGCATCATCAAACTGATCTGATCTGCCCCTGGGGGCTCTGGTACGATGCCTTCCCCCCTGGAGGATGTTTCCTAAGGTGCTAGGGGAGTAGTCCCCGTCCACTGCGTGCCCGTCCGGGTGCAAAGAGCCTGGAGCATAGGCCTCATGTCACCCATTTCGACTGCTAGCTGGTAAACGTCAGGCTGCGAATGAACATCAGCACGGCTACTCACTAAAGGGTCATCGCCATGAGCAGTTGCATGTCTTGCTAGGGCACTGGCTTACACCCGGGTATTGACCATCTTGTTGTAAAGGAGTGAGTATTGAAAGGAGACGCCAGACTTTTTATCGCGTTCCCACAGACAGTGTCAATGTTGTGTCCTAAGCCCCAAATTGTAGTACTTATTAGGGAGCCTTTGGATTCTTAGTCTGAACCAAATCTCGAGCGAGTTTGGTCTCCATTGTTGTGAACTTGGAACCTACATAACACAAACCACAAATGAGAGGTCAGAGGTCCGGTAAGATTTTTCCCCTCGAAAATATTTCGACGCTCAAGTCAGTAACTTTTCACAATAAATGGAAAGGGGTGCACACTTAGAGATGCGCGAAAATATGCTGTGAATGCGTTAACAGTGTGTGTGAATGTAAGAGTGAGGGATTGATGAGCATTTAGTGGGAGGCCTGGCTCCCTATGTGTACCGCAGAGGGTGGCTCATTCTTATGGCCTGAAGGAGCCTATGGAGGTCAGATTTGGACACTGGATTGAGAGCTTAATCTCTAGGAATATGTGTCTTGCTGCACAATATGAAGTTGAATGTTCAGAATTCGATCTCGTTTCCTGTAAAAAGAGAGGGAATTTATAAACTCCTTCGCTTGAAATTTTGGGCGCGAGAATTCTTCCTATAGGGATCTATCGGCCATTGCCCAATAGTGGTCACTGTCGTGTCAGTTGTTGCCTTGTGGTGGCCGGGAGACCGTCGTGCGTCGCAGGCTACAATTAGTCTACCTCTTACGTTAAGATTGGCCGGAGGACTGCAGGCAGTGACGCGAGCCGCAGCTAGCAGCATTGCGAGCCGCGGCTGGTAGCGTTGACTTTCTCCTCATTGGTTCGTTTCCTCTGTGCTACACTTACTCTCATGCAGGTACATTAATGTGCTACTGATTGGTTGTGAGTACCAAGCTCCCATGTTGATAGTTTTGAATATTGGGCCGAGATGAGCCTTGTGTTCGTCTGAGCTCCTCCCTAGATTAGGTCTTATCGGTGTTGGACCCAACACCGTGAATATCACCCATTAATATGGCAATTTTATTGTATTATATGGGTTTGGTAGATGGATTAAAGGCTTCATTGCACCAAATTCAAAAGTTACGTCTCGTGACTCTTTTTTGGAACAAAAAGTTACCGCTGTCAGAAATTAAATGTGCCGATTCGTCAATTGTAAGTAAAACAAGGGTCTTTATATTACAGTTGAGAATATCTAGTTTCTAAGGACTTGTTGGCTCTCTTTTTTTTTTTTCTTTTAATT
>JAODPA010001521.1:0-14185 GCA_025585075.1 Nepenthes mirabilis | reverse complement strand
AATCAAAATAATTATCATTCTCAAATATTATATATAGTTGCTAAACAAGTTGATAGACTTGAACATACAATCCAAAATAAACAAGTTAATAACTCTTATCAATTTCCATATACGATTATACCCTTAGAAAAATCTCCTTTACCCACGGTAGGAACATTGGAATTTTCTCCCTCTCGTACTGAACTTTTATTAGAAAAATTAGCAAATAAAATCAATAATTTACCATCCTCTTCTACATCAATACCTAAACTATTCCCTACAATCCAAATAATAGATCAGTTACCAGAAACCCTACCTAACCTAGAAACTAACATTCAACCCATACAAACTTCGTTCACAAAAAATTATTATCTAAAACCAACACCACCTGATATACAATATGAAGAAAGAAATCAATATTCTGTTAAAATATTTGATCCTCGTACTATACATGAATGAAATATTGATGGCAAATCTGAATATGAGATTACCTGTATGTTACATGAAATGGGCATATTAGGTATAGCCTATAGAACAGCAAATAACATGTCATAACATTTTGCTACAAAATTTATTTTACTTGGTTTTATTGGTACCCTTAGATTTTGGTGGGATAATGTACTAACTACACAAGAATAAGATTATATTATGACCCATACATAAACTATTCAACAAGAAGGACCTGATGGAGAAATTCAATTTATTCAACAATAAAATGCTTTAGAAATGATGATAGTTACGATTATTTAAGCATTCTTAGGTCATGCTGAAGATGAATTAATAAGTTCTAAAATTGTATTAACGAATCTTAGATGTCCAACACTCCAAGATTTTAGATGGTATAAAAATATCTTTACTACTCATATTTTCCGTCGAAGGGACTGCAATGAACCTTTCTGGAAAGAAAGATTTGTTGTTGGACTTCCTACACTTTTTACCAAATGAATTTTAACTAAACTTACAGACTTTGGCGGAGGTAAAATAAAATGGTCTACTATTAGTTATGGTCAATTATTTACATTTATTAAAAGAGAAGGATTACAGTTGTGTCAAGAATATAAAGAACATAATAAACTTCTAAAAGACAGTAAATAATTTAAATCACAACTTGGCTCATTCTATTATTAATATGAAATGGAAAAATTAAAAGCACCATCTCAACAAAAGCAAAGGCTTTAAAATATTTAAAAAATAATAATCAATCTCAAAATACCTATTACAAATCTAATAGAAAAAAATCATATTCTAAATCTAAACCTACAACTAAAGCAAAAAATTCGTATCAAGATTATTCATCTAAACTTATATGCTGAAAATGTAAACGACCTGGTCATACCTCTAATCAATGTAAATTAAAGAAAAAGATTTCTGAAATATTTAAAGATAATAAACAATTATGTAATAATTTGACTACTTTATTACTTAGTGATGAAGAACCCAATGAATATACAAGCCAAGAAGAAATTGATCCAAATGATCTAAATAATATACAATCAAGTTCTTCAAATACTACTGATAAATCAAATAATGAAAGTTTGGATATAGAACAAAACTTTTACAATTGTAAATTACAAATTAATATGTTACGATTACAAGATGACAAAGAATTTTTACTTGATATTATTGATAAAATAGAAGATCCCGATATTAAACGACAATATTTTTTAAAATTAAAAGACTTATTAACACAAAAGAAAACCAATGAAAACATTGAACCTTTTAGCTTAACAAAAATATTTGAAAAATATCCAACACCCTCTTTATTTCATCAAGTTACTACTGGCGATTTACAAAAAGAAATAAAACAACTTAAAGATGAAATAAAAATTTTCAAAGACCAATTACAAGAAATAAAATTTAATGAACTTCATTTAGATTAAACAATACTCTCTTACAAACAAAAATTAAAAACTTTCAACAACTTTTGGAAAAAGAAGTATGCTCAAATTTACCAAATGCTTTTTGGAATCGAAAATAACATGTAGTCGAATTACCTTATGAAAAAGATTTTACTGAATCTCAAATTTCTACAAAAGTTAGACCGATTCAAATAAATCAAGAATTATTAGAATATTGTAAAAAAAAAATCCAAGATCTTCTTGATAAGAAATTAATTAGACCCTCAAAATCACCCTGGAGTTGTTCTGCTTTTTATATAATGTATAATGCTGAAATTGAAAGAGGTGTTCCTAGGTTAGTCATTAATTATAAACCACTTAATAAAGCTCTTCAATGGATTCGATATCCAATACCTAATAAAAGAGATCTAATTAATCGAATATATAATGCTAACATTTTTTCTAAATTTGACATGAAATCAGGATTTTGGCAAATCCAAATACATAAAAAAGACCGTTATAAAACAGCATTCACTGTTCCTTTTGGACACTATGAATGGAATGTCATGCCATTTGGTTTAAAAAATGCCCCATCAGAATTTTAAAATATTATGAATCACATATTTAATCCCTATACTCAATTTATTATAGTTTATATGGATGATGTTTTAATTTTTTCTAACACAATTGGTCAAGAAATCTAGTATCTGCTTCATCTGTAGAAAAGTTAGTGTTTTGGATCATTTGTAGAAAAAACTTGAATGGCTTCGAAACTAAACTTCATGTTCAGGGGTAGTAATTCAAATCACAGTACAACTACACACACGAGAGAAGCACAGAGTATACCGGATAATGGTCTGAATGATTCTGCTTGGACTTTGACCCATCAAAACATGAAAACCTCATAGATTTCGAAAACACTTTTATTCCTGATATAGATTTTCTTAGAAAAGAATTTATGTTAGAAAAGAATAATAGTTTTAGAAATTGATTTTTCTCTACTTTTACTAAAGAACAAATAGAAGAATTTAGAACTACGTGGAAACAAACAATGAATATACTTAAACAAAATTTACCATTTTTTATATGGTTTATTCCATATATAAGAGAAAAATTAAAAATAAATAATCAACAAATAAATATTAATGAAAGAATTACTTCCACATGGGAAACTACTAATGGACAACAGATTATATCTGTTCATCTTCCATTAATTGGTTTAAAAATAATTAAAGATAATTTAACTATTCAAGTTGCTCCATTTAAAGTTGTAGATAATCATGAAAATAATAGCACTACACAATTAGAAGATATTAAAAAAGTTTATAAACAAAACAATTATCATTCACAAATATTACATACAATTGCTAAACAAGTTGATAGAATTGAACATACAATCCAAAATAAACCTGTCAATAACTCTTATCAATTTTCATATACGATTACACCTTTACAAAAATCTCATTTACCTACGATAGGTACTTTAGAATTTCCTCCCACTCGTACTATAGTTTTATTAGATAAATTAGCAAATAAAATTAATAATTTACCATCATCTTCTACATCAACACCTAAAATATTTCCTACAATCCAAACAATAGATCAGTTATCAGAAACCCTACCTAACCTAGAAACTAACATTCAACCCATACAAACTTCGTTCACAAAAAAATTATTATCCAAGACCAACACCACCTGATATACAATATGAAGAAAGAAATCAACATTCTGCTAAAATATTTGATCCTCGTACTATACATGAATGAAATATTGATGGCAAATCTGAATATGAGATTACCTGTATGTTACATGAAATAGGCATATTAGGTATAGCCTATAGAACAGCAAATAACATGTCAGAACATTTAGCTTAACAAAAATATTTAAAAAAATCCAACACCCTCTTTATTTCATCAAGTTACTACTGGTGATTTACAAAAAGAAATAAAACAACTTAAAGATGAAATAAAACTCCTCGAAAACAAACTACAAGAAATAAAATTTCATCTAGATACAAGAATAGCAATATTAGAACATAAACAAAATGTTGAACCCATTATACCTACTGACCCATCATCTTCAAAACAACCTAGTGACCAATTTTTACAATTAATGACTAAAATTAATTTTCAAAAATGGTATACGCAAATTACTTTAGTAATTAATAACGAATATCATTTAAAATTCATTGCTTTACTTGACACAGGAGCTGATCAAAACTGTATTCAAAAAGGATTAATATCAACTAAATATTATCAAAAAACTACTGAAAAATCACATACGGCTAGTGGATCTAGATTAAATATTCAATATAAATTAACAAATGTTGCTATATCTAATCAAGGACATTGTTTTAAATCAACGTTTTTTCTTGTAAAAGATTTACACCAAGATATTATATTTGGTACTCCTTTCTTTACACAAATTTATCCTTTTAAAGCTACTGCAGAAGGATTATCTACACAAGTATTAGGAAATAAACTTATTTTTCCCTTCATTTGTGAGATTCTGAGTTAAGAAAATAATAATTAGAGGGCAATTAAGTTAATATGGGTGTACCATGGTCAAAAGGTATGAGAGGAATCGGATGATCAGCTCAAAGAGCCAAAATTGGTAAATCGGGAGCGAAAACTGTAAACCGAGTTATGTAACGTTACAAATACGATTTTGGGTTTTAAAGCATGATAATCATGGCTTATTAAGATTATATAATCAAGGACAAGGCCCTAGGATGTGAAAGATTGGGTTAGAATGGTCAAAACGGGTCCCGAACGGCGAAAACGCGGCGTAGGCTTGCTGCTGGCTTGCCGCGGCTCAGACCGGCACCCTCCAGGCACTCGAGCCCTCCTATCAGGTGAAAAATCCAGAAGCGAGGCCGCTCGCTGGCCGCTCGAGCGGAGCTCAAGCAGCAGGCAGCCCGTGGTGCGGCCGCTTGCTGCCCGCTTGATTCGCGCTCGAGCGGTGCGCGTAATATAAATACGCGTTGTGCATTTTTCTCCCTCATTTTTCAGTCGGCCGAGGGTTTTTAGAGAGAGACGGAGCACGGTTTTAGAGACAGAAGAAGGGAGATTGAGGCTCGGGAGTCCAGATCCGTCTGAGAGCCAGGTATAAAGGTGAAAGCACGTGTCGAGGCAAGTGTTCTCATACCCACTTCTCGATCTCTTTCGATATTTTATGTGATTTTATTGGGTATTTTGTGTCGATACCCACTGTGAATGTTAGGATCTTGAAACCCATGCTTAGAGGTCCAAGAATATGTGGTTGTTTGTCCGAATCATGTCCGATTCGCCCGGTTTTGGTTCACCAAAACCCTAACCCACGAAAATTTGGGAATTTCCCATTTACCGTCCGTGTATCATGAAATTGATCTCAAAATATGAATCACCACATCCCTAATATGTATACCTATCGACCGGGCGTCCGATTTCACAAAAATCAACCCGTTCATGGCGTTCGAGACCTCTAAATATCTCCTGACACTGTTCACCCGAGGTGAACAAATAAATTTACATGCTCTCACCTTTCTATTATCTTAAATTGATCTCAAGATATGAATCACCATATCCTAATGATGCATGTATGTCGACCGGACGTCCAATTGGACACGAATCTACCTATTTGGGGCATCCGGAAGTGTTAAACGATCCCTATTATTGTTCATACGAAGTAAATGGATAATTTGTATATTGTACCCTCATTCCATTGTTATAAACGTTATGACGAATGTACATTTGAAATTGTAAGATTCAGAAACGGGCTCCGGAGGACCCCAATGTGATTGGCTCGTCAATGGTAAGGAATCTCAATCCCTCTCATTAATCTCTCATGAATTTTGATAAGTATGCATATAAATGGAAATGTGAAAACATGTTTAAGTTTCAAAATAAAATGAGAACCGAACGAGTGCACGGAGGGAAGTCCACAATGTGATATGTGCATGATGAAACCTCCCAAATGGCGAGAGATACGACAAAAATGGATACGGTGGACTTTCCCTCAAATGGAAATGAAAATAGAAATGGAATCATGAAACTAGGACCATGGACGTTTAGATGGGTAGTATTCTCTGGCTTGACACGTCCGTCACGGTAGAAACCCGAAGAATACTTGGGCCACGTATTCTGGTCACTTGTGTGTAAGCGGGTGGTGTCCGTGTCACGCCTTAGGATACTATTGTGGAAGAACGAGGACTGCCCTGGTACCCCGGGGGAATGGGGCGATTTACGGCACGATGTGCACGACCCCCCGGATGGGTCGTAAAAGATAATCCCTCATGGCCTTAGATCATGTGGAGTATCATGATCCTTTCCTCGTTCTCTCGCATCGTTGCTAGTACGACCTACTGGCCCTGGTCCGCAAAGACTAAAGTAAATTGATAATGCACTAAAACATGTTCAAATGGCAATTAAATGTTCCAAGACATGATAAATGGCAAATTGATGCTTCTAAATGTTCCTTTCCTCTCAAGTCTCATTGTATTTCTAATGCTGGTTGCCCCTTTTCATTTTCATGTTCATGTTTCTTCATCATTGAGAGTGATGTATGATTATACTTGTTGAGTTATAAGCTCACCATTGCTGTTTGTTGTTTTTATTCCAGATGAGAACACTTAGCCAGCGCCTGATAGTTAGAGTAAGGGGAGAGACCTGCTTGGGAGATTAGCTGGACGTCAAGTGCTTTGAAGATTCGGTCCTTTTGTTGTAATGAAATGTAGCAGCCACTCACGGATGGATGTGGCCCGTTGTTATTTTTATAGTTTTGTTATGCTTCCGCAGTTTATGATGATAATATGCTTCCGCGTCTGTATTGATATTGTGAATTTTATTTTATATTAGATGGCATCTCTCTAGATCCAGTACAGTAGTTAGGGGTACTGTATTGGAGCCATGGATGATATGGCAGTGTGTGATCCTATGTGGTGTGTTATAGGCTTGATGCTAAACCTTTGATAGATGTATGCTTGTGTAGGACCTTTTTGAACATGTTATATTTCAGTTTTTCGTCTAATTGCAGAGGAAATTCTGCCCAATTTTCTGCAGAAATTTATAATTCCATTGGGCATTAATGATATGTTTATTGACGAAGGGTTATTTAAGAAAAATAACCCGGTCCGTCACATCATTTATCCTGTTAAACAAAAAGAAATTCAGGAATTACAGGAAACATCTATATATCGACAAATTAAATTAATAACAAACAAAGAAAGACAAATCAA
This sequence comes from Nepenthes mirabilis, assembly GCA_025585075.1. Taxonomy (NCBI): domain Eukaryota; kingdom Viridiplantae; phylum Streptophyta; class Magnoliopsida; order Caryophyllales; family Nepenthaceae; genus Nepenthes; species Nepenthes mirabilis. Next base: position 7,153 of record JAODPA010001521.1, on the reverse strand, counting down.
TTATTTAAAAGAAGAAATACAACTTAATAATATTGAACAACACTTAAACAATACTCTCTTACAAACTAAAATTAAAAATTTCCAACAACTTTTGAAAAAGGAATTATGTTCAAATTTACCAAATACTTTCTGGAATCGAAAACATGTAGTCGAACTACCTTATGAAAAAGATTTTACTGAATCTCAAATTCCTACAAAAGCTAGACCGATTCAAATGAATCAAAAATTATTAGAATATTGTAAAAAAGAAATCCAAGATCTTCTTGATAAAAAATTAATTAGACCCTTAAAATCACCTTGGAGTTTTTCTGCTTTTTATGTTATGAACAATGCTGAAATTGAAAGAGGTGTTCCTAGGTTAGTCATTAAATATAAACCACTTAAAAAAGCTCTTCAATGGATTCGATATCCAATACGCAAAAAAAGAGATCTAATTAATCGATTATATAATACTAACATTTTTTCTAAATTTGACATGAAATCAAGATTTTGGCAAATCCAAATACATGAAAAAGACCGTTATAAAACAGCATTCACAATTCCTTTTGGACACTATGAATAGAATGTCATGCCATTTGGTTTAAAAAATGCCCCATCAGAATTTCAAAATATTATGAATCACATATTTAATCCCCATACTCAATTTATTATAGTTTATATTGATGATGTTTTAATTTTTTCTAACACAATTGATCAATATTTTAAACATTTATATCAATTTTTAAATATTATTAAACATAATGGCTTAGTAGTTTCAGCCCCTAAAATTAAATTATTTCAAACTAAAATTAGATTTTTAGGATTTAATATTTATCAGCATACAATAACGCCTGTTCAAAGATCTATTGAATTTGCTAACAAATTTCCTGATGAAATAAAAAATAAAACTCAATTACGAAGATTTTTAGGATGTTTAAATTATATTTTTGATTTTGTCCCAAAACTCAAATAAATTTGTGAACTATTATTTCAAAGACTTAAAAAGAACCCTCCTGCATGGACGAATGAACATACGACTATTATTTAAACTCTAAAACAACAAGTGCAACATTTACCATGTTTAGGCATACCGCATCCACGTGCATCACTTATTGTTAAAACAGATGCATCTGACATATGATATGGTAGCATTCTTAAACAAAAATTAGATATCAATATAAAAACACAAATAGTTAGATTTCATTCTGGATTATGGTTAGGAGTACAAAAAAATTATTCAACCATTAAAAAGAAAATTTTATTCATTGTTTCATACATATCAAAATTTCAAGATGATTTATATAATAAAAAATTTCGGTTAAAAATAGATTGCAAAACTGCTAAAGATGTTTTACAAAAAGATATTAAAAATCTTATTTCTAAATAAATTTTTGCACGTTGACAAGCTATTTTATCTATTTTTGATTTTGATATTGAATTTATTAAAGACTCTTCTAATTCTATACCAGATTTCCTAACCAGAGAGTTTCTTCTCAGACATCATGCCAAGGAAAAAGAAAACCTCATCTCAAAAAGCTAAACAAACTCCTAAACCCGCTTTCACTTATGATCAATTCTGTGAAATCTTTTCATGGCTTTCTGTCAAAGAAATATTTAAATTCTCCTCTCTTTCTCACTCTTTTCTTTCTTTACTCTATGACCAACATTTTCTTAAATATCATACTTATCATGCCTCTATGAAAGATGATGAAGCTTATCTACTACAAGCAAAATATAGTCGACGATGGAATGTTCTATCCACAGGAGATATGCTGCTACCAATAAACACATTCAGAAATATGTATAATCACTTATTTCGTGTTCTTGCCTGCAACAATGAACGTATACTCTGCACACCTACAACGACACGTTATGCAGCAAAGCTACAGTTAATGGAGGATGAACAGATATAATCTGTTGTCCATTAGTGGTTTCCCATGTGGAAGTAATTCTTTCATTAATATTTATTTGTTGATTATTTATTTTTAATTTTTCTCTTATATATGGAATAAACCATATAAAAAATGGTAAATTTTGTTTAAGTAAATTCATTATTTGTTTCCACGTGGTTCTAAATTCTTCTATTTGTTCTTTAGTAAAAGTAGAGAAAAACCAATTTCTAAGACTATTATTTTTTTCTAACATAAATTCTTTTCTAGGAGAATCTATATTAGGAATAAAAGTGTTTTCGAAATCCATGACAGAAGAAAATATTTTCATGTTTTGATGGGTCAAAGTCCAAGCAGAATCATTCTGACCATTATCTGGTATACTCAGTGTTTCTCTCATGTTTCGTATTGTACTCTGATTGAAATTACTACCCCTGAACATGCGTCTTAGTCTCGAAGCCATTTTGAAGTTTTCTACAAATGATACAAAACACTAACGTTTCTACAGATGAAGCAGATACTAGATTTTCTACAGATGATACACAACCGTTCTTGCAAACTTAAAGAAACAGGAACACCCCCGACAAAGACTGTCCTTTTTTCATCACAGCGGAACTTACAAACATCGGTTCACAGGCTTAACATTCCCTATCATTTTCAAGCTATTATGCAAGTGATTATGCCTAACACAAGTGCAGAAAATCGAGCATACGCCTTACACTGGACCTATACCATCTAAAATCTTGGAGTATTGGATATCTAAGATTTGTTAATACAATTTTAGAACTTATTAATTCATCTTCAGCATTACCTAAGAATGCTTGAATAATCGTAACTATCATCATTTCTAAAGCATTTTGTTATTGAATAAATTGAATTTCTCTATCAGGTCCTTCTTGTTGAATAGTTTCTGTATGGGTCATAATATAATCTTGTTCTTGTGTAGTTAGTACATTATCCCACCAAAATCTAAGGGTACCAGTAAAACCAAGAAAATAAATTTTACAGCTAAATGTTCTGACATGTTATTTGCTGTTTTATAGGCTATACCTAATATGCCCATTTCATGTAACATACAGGTAATCTCATATTCAGATTTACCATCAATATTCTATTCATGTATAGTACAAGGATCAAATGTATTAGCAGAATGTTGATTTCTTTCTTCATATTGTATATCAGGTGGTGTTGGTCTTGGATAATAATTTTTTGTGAACGAAGTTTGTACGGGTTGAATGTTAGTTTCTAGGTTAGGTGGGGTTTCTGATAACTGATCTATTGTTTGGATTGTAGGAAATATTTTAGGAGTTGATGTAGAAGAGGATGGTAAATTATTAATTTTATTTGCTAATTTTTCTAATAAAAGTTCAGTACGAGTGGGAGGAAATTCTAATGTACCTACCGTGGGCAAAGGAGATTTTTGTAAAGGTGTAATCGTATATGGAAATTGATAAAAGTTATTGACAGATTTATTTTGGATTATATGTTCAATTTTATCAACTTGTTTAGCAATTGTATGTAATATTTGGGAATGATAATTGTTTTGTTCATAAACTTTTTTGATATCTTCTAATTGTGTATTACTATTATTTTCACCATGATTTCCAATTTTAAATGTAGCAGCTTGAATAGTTAAATTATCTTTAATTATTTTTAAACCAGTTAATGGAGGATGAACAGATATAATATGTTATCCATTAGTGGTTTCCCATGTGGAAGTAATTCTTTCTTTAATATTTATTTGTTGATTATTTATTTTTAATTTTTCTCTTATATATGGAATAAACCATATAAAAAATGGTAAATTTTGTTTAAGTAAATTCATTATTTGTTTCCACGTGGTTCTAAATTCTTCTGTTTGTTCTTTAGTAAAAGTAGAGAAAAACCAATTTCTAAGACTATTATTTTTTTCTAATATAAATTCTTTTCTAAGAGAATCTATATCAGGAATAAAAGTTTTTCGAAATCCATGACAAAAGAAAATGTTTTCATGTTTTGATGGGTCAAAGTCCAAACAAAATCATTCTGACGATTATCTGGTATACTCAGTGTTTCTCTCATGTTTCGTGTTGTACTCTGATTCGAATTACTACCCCTGAATATGCATCTTAGTCTCGAAGCCATTTTTAAGTTTTCTACAAATGATACAAAACACTAACTTTTCTACAGATGAAACAGATACTAGATTTCTTACAGATGATGCACAACCATTCTTGCAAACTTAAAGAAACAGGAACACCCCGACAAAGACTGCCCTTTTTTTCATCACAGCGAGACTTACAAACATCGGTTCACAGGCTTAACATTCCATATCGTTTCCAAGCTATCATGCAAGTGATTATGCCTAACACAAGTGCAGAAAACCGAGCATACGCCTTATACAGGTGCAAAAAAAGTAGCAGAGATGCCTTATACCATGCAGAAAAAATGGACATGGCTCTGATACCAAATCTATGCGGGATCGTGTTTCAAAACGTAAGTACAAAATGTAACACGTAAATCAGAGAAGAACATAGAGATATACTAGAATTAGGCTGAATAAACTGCTGGACTTTGATTGAAGAGGTTGATTACATACTCTGAAGGTTGATACAACAAAAGAAATTTGTGCAAAGCAAAAGAAAGGAACTAAAATTTATAGGGAAAGAAACTAAGAAAAGTTCGAGGGAGATTTTCTCTGGAGGGAGGCTTTGGGCTCTGAGGTTCTCCGCTTTCCTTGCTCTTAGGTCCTTTGGGTTGTGTCTTTAACTGAGCTGCGTAGGGCTTTAAATAGAAGTTTTGAGTCGTCTTGGGCCATTGATTTGTTGAAATAATTGCGTAAATCTGAGCCGTTGATACAGCGTTGCATAATTGCCAGGAATTAAATCTGTTTTGTGTCAAATCAGCATAATTGCATATTGTCTTCTTTGAAATGATCAGAAACTTCTGTCGACGATTTCGGTGCGGTTAATTTTTTTTCGGTCACTTTGATGAATAGTGCTGCATAATAGCTGCATAGTGTCTGCATAGTGCTGCATAATAGTTGCATAGTAAAACTTTTTGAAAAGTTTTAAAAACTATTTTACTTTTCGTCAGAAGTTTTTTGTAGCGCAGTTTCTGTATTCTGGTATTGCCATCATTGCTTGTACGTTGTATATGCTTTGTGCCTTGCATAAGAGAGATTTGTCTGCTCCTTTTGCACATCTAATTGAGGGTTGTCTCAATTTTTTTTTGTTTTTTTTTACAATGAACTAGACTAAGTTGTCTATCTTCCCATTGGTGAATCCCATCGGTCGGTCGGATGAGTTCATTTGTTTCGAAATATCCTTTGTCCAGTAGTGGGTATTTCATAAAATATTTGGCTTTGGCTGTTGATGTTAGACTGTCATAACTTGAAGATATCTTGTGCGAAGCTTGTTTAGTTTTTGATATAAATATTGTCAGATTGCTGATGATAACTTTTAATAATCTTTAGTACCTGCAATTTAACACAATTGTTAGTTGTCCATTCAAAGACTGAATGGGTCTTGAGCATAACCGGCGGCATATGGCGGTCGTGGACTAGTCGTATGTGACGGTGGTTGTGTAGAGGAATCTGATGCTGGATCGTCATCTGATATGTCCGCCCATTGAGTCTTAAAGTCTTGAGCTTGCTTTGTGAGTTGTTGATGCATTTAAGTCATTTGTACCATCATTAAATCTAATTGCGCTTGTTGAGCTTCCATTTGCTTCTTAGCTTGAGTAGATCGTCCAGATCGTTTGAAGGAGACAGATAAAGTTGGAGAACCAACACCTTGAGGACTTCTTGGTTTGGGTCTTGAAGTACTAGGTCTAACTGGGTGTTCTGGAATATAATCGGTTGGTGTGGTTGGCAAAATTTTTGAGGCAATTTTTATATTTTGGGTTAAAGTTTGATTCTTTTTGTAATCAACATCAATTTAGCCCTAATCGATCAGAATATGGTCGAATTTATCCCACCATTTGATTCTAAATTTCCAAACAATTGATAGAGGAATATCTTGAATGGCCTAGGGTAAATCTTCATAATGCTGAAAACAGGTAAAGTGCCAAGACATAATCCATGAAATTTCATAATCAATATGAAAATTGATTATTTTGTGTGGTAGGAACATATTTCTGTGTAATTCTTCATAATGCATTCTTGCATTGTTAATATTACTTGGATAAAGAACTGGTAAGCAACCGAAGTAACTCCACCATTCTGTAAACCATATTGGTAATGATATTGGACAGGTTTTGTCGAATCGTATAAACCAAGAATATGTATAAGATCGGAGATAAAAGGCATTATACCAGGCGTCTTTATAATCTTGGTAATTGTATCATTGTGGTTGATAATGAACAGAAAAGGGTTTAGTGTCCCAAGTGTTAAGGCCAACGTCTTGGAAAAGTTTGACATGTATAATTTTGATAGTGAAAAAGGTAATGGTATTGTCTCAAGGATTGCGGTGATGTTTGATTTCAACAAAACCAGAATCAATTAAGATTAATTCATAGTACTGTTGGGTTTTTGAAATATCCTCAGTATGGTATAGACAATTAGGATAAAATATTTTATTTGTCAAGGTAATGAGCTCATTTAGTAAAGATTTTTAAAAATAAGAGGTAAGAGTAACATGGAGTTTGAGTGGTTTGGTGATATACTGGTTATCATGAGAAGTATGAGTTGGTTGAGTAGACGAGAAAGTGGGAGCAACAGCTTCCTTGAAACTAAGTGGTGGATAGTTACGTAAGATAGAATATCTATTGAAAGTTGGCAGACTCTGTGGTTTAGACATTGTGTAATCATGGACAGATTGTTTTGGTGTTTGCTTTACTGGAGTATAAGGAGATGAAGTGTCCTTCTCTTTTCCTTTAGAAGATATGATTTCCTGTAAAAATTCTTTTATTAAAATTTCTAAAATATGTGCTTCAATAAATTCTTCAATGTCAAAATTTATTTGCCATCGTGTAGAAGTAAAATCTTTTATACTTTTGCATAAAATAATATGCATGTTTTGAAGAACAAGGTGATGAATAAAATCATTTTGGCTTTTTGATATGCAAAATATTTCTTTGTTTAAAACTAAAAAATAATTAAATGAATGCAATGATAATGTTCTAGCATTCAAATGCTTAGAAATAGGGAACTTAATATTAATTCTATGTGGTCTAATGGTTTGTATATCTGTATGGGAGTCTGTCTTACAAACTTCTACTTGTTTTATTGGTTCTAAGTATTTAGTACCAAATTCTTGATTAAGATAGTTATTATCTTTATTTATTAATTTTATTGACTTAAGTTT
>JAODPA010001510.1:0-14186 GCA_025585075.1 Nepenthes mirabilis | reverse complement strand
TATATGGACAGGAAAGAAATCGTAATCATACAGCAATTTGCTTTTTACAAGTAGCCGATGATTGTGCTTCCTCATCGTTGAATATATAGCTGTGGAGATGAGTTCTTCCCGTGAGTTCCTCTCCCGGAACTAAAACAAAACTACAGAGAGCTTCAGAGGGCAATCATGATTCGCAGGAAGCGTCGCTCCAGGTACAGGCATAGTTCTTTGAGCCATGATCGCAAAATTTATAGCCACCGGGGAAAAAAATGGAACAGGAAGTAATTCCCACATGAGATGGACATGAAGGGATTACTTCTTGCATTGGCAGTAACTATTGCTACTGGCTGTACGGTTAAAGAGAAAAAAAAAGAAAGCCAATTTGAATTGCAGTTTTCTTAATACGTTCACTCTGAATTTATCCAACCGGTTGATTCACAGGATCGCAGACGACCATGGCGAACTCGAAAATGTCATATCAGCTACCAATGACGTCGGCAATGTAGGAGATGCAAAATTTACGAACAAGACAGAGAAAGACCCAATTGAGGAGAATTTTACGAGCAGCTGCTGCTTCAAGCCAAAAGTAGCGTTTCCTGAGGACTTTGACAACGTAGATAGGTCATGGCTAATACTAGATCCGCAAGCAGAGGCGGCAAGTCGATGGAACAAGATCTTCTTAGCGGCGTCTCTGTTCTCTCTCTTCATCGATCCTCTTTTTCTCTTCTCGCCAGACATATCGGAGGCGGAGCTGTGCGCTAGGGACGCCGGCGATGCGTCCATGGATTTCGTGCTGACGGTTTTGCGATCCGTGAACGACGTGTTTTATGCGGTGAACTTGTTCGTTCGGTTTCGGACGGCGTACGTGGCGCCTTCTTCTCGGGTTCTGGGAAGAGGTGAGCTAGTTATTGACCCTTGGAAGATTGCTTTGAACTACCTTGCAAGGAACTTCTGGTTCGATGTCCTCGCTTCGCTACCTCTTCCACAGGTGCACTTGTGAATGCAATTCTCTCTTCATCCCCCCTCCCCTCTCTCTCTTCCTCGAAATGCACAGAAGTAAATGTGAATCTCACTGGGCAAAGATTCGAAAGGGCATATTTCTTTTCTTTCTCCATGTTTGTCCTTATTTCGGACTCGGGTAAGAGTCCGTGAAAGAATAAAGTCAGTCAGTAGATAGAGGATTCATTCTGAATTCCTGAAGGACTTGGCTTTAACTATTAAGTCTGGTGGTACCAGCGATGCCAGCGGCTGGCATTGATCTCTAAACCTCTGGCCGGCTGGCGACTGACCACGTCATATATGCCAAGTAAATATAGGTTTCATCGTACCAAAGGTAGGTCTCATGGTTCCAGAGGTTCCAAAGATCATTATTGGCATGGGAACAAAATTAGCCTTACAGTGCATATCAGTTAACCTATTTGGCGAAGACGCCCTAGTTTCATAGATATATCTTTGGCAAAGAAACCCTTGGGTCAAATGATGCAGATTCATCCATCTAATATTACGTGAGCGTATTAGTACTTATAAATTATTGAGACACCATGTTAGTTGAGGATATCCCAAGGGTGTTTGTGTTTTTTTAACTCCACTCAGTTTCATATTGCAGGGGAAACAAGCTGTCTTTGGTTCAAAGAATTTCACCCGAGCCAGATATTTCTGGTTCAGTAGGAACCTGCCTAGTGACTCTTATATTGACATTATCTTATTAGTCCCTTGACTTCTTCGTTTTTTGTTGTAAATAATGGATGGATGATATGTAGCATACGAAATCTACTTTAACTAATGGATATTTTATCATTCAAACTGACAGGTTATAATTTGGGGAGTCATACCTAATGTGAATGAGCCGACAACTAAGATTTATCTTAGGTTCTCCATCATCATACAGTACATGCTGAGACTAGCTCTTTTATTTCCGTTGTCATCCAAAATTTCAAAAGCCACTGGGGCCAGCCCTAGAACAGCTTGGACTGGAGCTGCTTATAACATGATGCTCTATTATCTCATCAGCCATGTAAGTCAAGCTGCAGATTGTAGAACTAATCTCTTCTTATAAGTATTAAGCTTTTCCATGTAGGATAATAATAAGGGGCGAAGACTCTCTCAATACGAGGCTCCCACGTCGTGGGATTTAAAAAAAAAATTGTTAGATATGTACTGTCTTACCCTTGCATTAGTGGGGAATTGTTTCCGTTGTTTGAGCCAATAATAAAAGGTGGGAATTGCTAAGCAAAATTGGATGTTTGAAACTGGTTGCGGAATTAGGGTTCAGCCAGTCATATCAAATTCTCAAACCATTTGCAAGTGAAACCCAAACTGTTTGATGATTATGTAGAGTTGTATTTGTTGGATTTTGGGTCAATTATTAATATGTTATCCAGTGGTATTCTTGATGTTGTGTGAGAATTCACTGGGGCAGAAGCAATTTTTCAGTGGAGCAGGATGAGCACTTGAAGGGCGCACATATGTGGTTTGCCTAAAGAAGGCGTGTCTTAAGAGCGCACATGTGTGGTTTGTCTAATAGTTTGCACTTGAAGCGCGTACGATGAGTGCTTATTCATCAACACTCAACACTAATACAAAAGCTCATATGCGAGTTTAGGGTTTCACATGTGAGAATATTGAGTCCTTTTAAGGGATGAAGATGAGAGAGAGAGAGAAGGAAAAGAGAAAGGTGTTAAGGTTCAATTTGGATACACATAATCCGACGCAACGGAATAAGACCCAAACCTCCTCATCAACCATTGGCCACCAAAATTATGAGCACAAAAAATACAACAATATATAACGATTTTTAACGTGGAAAACTCTTTTCAACCAAAGAAAAAATCACAGGATAAATTTCGAATAAATTTATTATAAAAGTGTCGGTTACAAGAACCTCTTTTAAAATCCCTTCACCACAATCTCGAGTGAAGAATGGATGATTATAACCCCCTTAATACACCCAACAATCCACAAGAAAAATACAATGAGAATAAAAGTAACCAAACGAAAATACGCTTCTAGAAGTCACCACTAAAACGATGTACCCGACTTTGATAAAGAACGGAACTCAAATCGGATCTTAATCGGATGCCGAATCTCTTCTTCTCTCCTATCTCTCCGTGCGGTACTCTTTGTGTGAGAATGGTGTCCAATTTTATAATCCTAGACTGCGCTCAAGCACTTAGCTGACACAACTCAAGCGCAGATGACACTGGCATCGGTGCTCGAGCTCCACTCGAGCGAGCTTTGAGCTTGGTATCCTGGCAGGCAAATTAAAATTGGTGCTCGAGCTCCACTCAAGTAAGCCTCGAGTGCAAAAACTCGGTCATGCCTCTTGGCCGCTCGCCGCACTCCAATCTTCTCACAAATCTCGTGCAACCTTCCAATGACAATTCGTTTGTTGTGATACCTATAAGGAAGTGATCAAAACCCAACAAACTTTCTTTCACGGCCTTGTGGGAGACTCTTCGCCTTCACTGATGACCATCATCACCTGTCCTTCGGCAACTTCCCCTCTAATGGGATTTTGGTGTCGGCTTTTGCTAGTTTAAATGATACCCTCTTTCGCTCCATCGAACCTGAAATATTCTCACTCCCCTTCGACTTCTCATTGGCGGTAGGATCACTCCCGATTGTACTCTTCCTCGGTCTCCTCTTCTTACCACCTTAACCAATACTCCTGTTGATTACATTGGCATTATCTTGGGCAACCAAAGCCTTCATCAAGTATCGGTTTGATTGTTTACTTTCCCTTACCATAATTGAGGCACCTTCGTGCAAAAGCCTTCTTCATCAAATTTTCTGATTAAAATCACATTTAACTGCAAATTTTGGATGTGTCGCACGCCCTTTCAACACAAACTTTATCCTGTTACTTGTCCACAAACTAATATCCCCGATGCCAACAACCCTTGATGAATCATTGTTACCCATCTTCAATACCTTGCAGTCCCCGAACGTATACCTAGTAAAGAGGGATTTTTTCGATATCGCATTGTGTGATAAACCACTATCCACCACCCAATACGTCTCCTAACTCAGGAAGCTTTATGTCTGCCCTACGTGGACAATTAGAAGGTCTCCGCAAAAAACAATAGAAATCCGATCATTATCATCATGATCCATCCTCTCTTGATGCTCGCCTCTGCCTTCCTTTTCCTGCTCCCTCTTGGGATATTCCTGTTTCATGCGACCCTTCTTATCACAATGAAAGCATTCCATATCTTGAAATTTGGACCGACCGTTGCTCCTCTTTGATTTACCGCCTCGATCCCTCGATCTCCCATGTGCCCGACCGCTTGTGAATATTAAGAGTTTTGGTTCCTCTGACACCTTAACACTTCCCCTACACCTTGACACATTCATAAATAAGGAAGTGATAACCTCATCCAAACTGAGCGTATCCTTCCTGAATAATAGTATTGTGACAATATGATCGTACAAGGTTGATAAAGAAGCCTGTAACATCACCGCTTTGTTTTCTTCCTTGATCTTCTCATCAAGTGCTGACATTTGCATCAATATCCGGTTCAACTCATCTAAGTGCTTATCGAAGTTTTCTCTTTCTGACAAACACAGGCCATAAAACTTCCTCTTAGTATGCAACCTCATTGTCAAGGATTTAGATCTATTCCGACTCTTAAATTTCGCCCAGACATCCGCTGGATCCGACAAGTCAATGACCTCTTAAAGAGTGTTATTCGCAAGATCTAATTTGATCATACAATTGATAAGATCCCTCTTATCTTGTCACTCCTCCGTCATATTGTTCAGCTTATTTTCTTTACCTCAAAGTGCTTTTACCGTTCCTTCTCGAGTCAAAATATTATTCACCATTTTTTGCCAAAAATGAAGCTATTTTGCCCATTAAACTGTTCAACATAAAATGGCAAGTTCCTCGACGTTGATGCCATCAAATTAAAGTTTTACTACATCTTTCTGGTACCACTTGTTGGGGTTCGATCCAGATACACACAATCCGATGTAACAGAACAAGACCCAAACCCCCCGTCAACCATCAATCACCAAAATTGTGAGTACAAGAAATACAATAATACATAATGATTTTTAACGTAGAAAATCCTTTTCAACTAAGGAAAAAATCACGAGATAAATTTCGAACAAATTTATTATAAAAGTGCCGGTTATATGAACCCCTTTCGAAATCCCTCAACTACAATCCCGAGTGAAGGAGTAATTATAACCCCTTTCAATACACCCAGTAAACAACAAGAGAAATATAACGAGAAATAAGAGTAACTAAACGAAAATATACATCTAGAAATCACCACCAGAACAATATACCCGACCTTGGCGAAGAATGGAACTCAAATTGGAATTCAACCGGATGTCGGACCTCTTCTTCTTCTCTCTTCTTCTCTCCTCTCTCTCTGTACGGTGCTTTTTGTGTGAGAATGATTTCAAAATAAACTCTAAAATCACGTACACGCGCTTTTATAATTCTGGGCAACGCTCGAGCACCGCGCGACTTGAGTGCGAATGACATTGGCATCAGTGCTCAAGCTTCACTTGAGCGAGCCTCGAGCACTGTATCTTGGCAGGCAAACTGGAATCAAGCCTCGAGTGAGCCTCGAGCACACCAACTGAGCCTTGTCTCTTGACTGCTCGGTGTGCTCCAATCTTCGCACAAACCTCGTGTAACCTTCTGATGACAGTTCGTTTGTTATAACACCCACCATAAGGGAGTGATCAAAACCCAACAAAAAGAAGATGAGGAATGTTCACTGATCTGTTTAGGTTTTGAATTGTATTATATTATCTGTCGACGTTGGATAAGCTTTTTTTTGTTATTGAGAAGTGCATTTTTACTTGTCATTTTCTTCTTATTTGCTATTATATTCTTTATTACTCGGATTTTTCATTATAAAGTGTTGTATTGTTACATTGTTAGAGGTTTTTTTGTAACCGAACTCACCATATATGGACAGTGTTTGGATGTATAGTCCCGTAATTGTTTCCCTTATTCTTAAAGAGGTGTTCCACATGAAATGTTGTGCCTACTTATTGTAATTATTATTTTGTTGTTGTGTGTTATTGTAGTATTTCATCGCAGGTTCAAACAAATGGTTTGGAAATGATCTTTATGGAGTTTATTTGTTGACTTTGTAAGTAAAGCTTTGGTGACAAGAACTCAACACTATTTACTCATTAACAAATTAGTCGTGTTAGTTTCAATATTTCCTTTTTTTATTGATGATGATCAGTTTGGGTTATTTAGCATGTAATTATATAAATATACAGAGATGAGACTGATCTAATTGTCAATCTTTATCTTGTGAGCGTATCTGCTTGCATTTCAATGTGGGAGTGGGTGATAAATAGGAGAAAGAGCTGTAAAAGATCATGGTAATTTCTCACTCTATACATGAATTTATTTGAGAAGGTGGCTGGGGCGTGTTGGTATCTTTTAGCATTACAGCGTCAGGAAGTGTGTTGGAGGAGTGAATGTGATCAAGAAATTCCAAGCTGCCAGTATTCTTTCTTGGATTGCAGCGCCATAAGTGAAGCCGGGAGGAGTGCCTGGCTAGCTAAAACTAATGTAACTAACATCTGCAATCCCAATAACAATTATTTTAACTTTGGTATTTATCAAATTGCATTGCAAGTTGGTGCTCCGTCGTCGACATTCTTCAGAAAGTACTTCTACTCCTTTTGGTGGGGACTGCAAAGCTTGTGGTAAGTACTTGGTCTACATTATTGACTATTGAGACGATTGTAATTTTCTTAGATGCACACAAGAAAATAGTTTCAGCTTCGTGTATGAGTATTGCTATGTATACAGAAGAAATTCAGCGTGGAGATTACTAAGAAAACACAAAGGTTGGAATCCAATATCAGATGGTCCCTACCCTTGTTTCTTCTACGTACATCTTTGTACATGGTTTTCTCTATGCACTGAGAAACTAGCAACATGTAAAAAAGGAGGGCTATTAAGGCCGTTTCATATTTTTAGGCTCCTTGTAAATCTAACGATAAAGATTAAAAATTGGATGGATGGATGGATGATAAAAATTGAATAATCATTTAAATCATTTAATAAAATATTCACTGTTTATCTATCCAACTTTTATTCCTAATTGTTTGGTTCATAGGGAGTCTAATGATGTTGAAAGATCTTAACAACACTTGTATAGAAGATTATTGGGTTCACATGAGAGATGGGTTATGACTGTTCTCTGCTTTTTTAATTTAATTTTTTTTAGTTTTTAAAACATTTTCTATTTTGTCCAGTTTGTCACGAGAAATATGTAGATCTTACCTCACTTCAAATGCCCAAGCTTCCAAATATTGACAATGGTGCTTTTAACCATCAAATGCAGCTCAATTGGAAATAATCTCTCCACAAGCTCGAATGTTGTAGAGAATGTTTTCACCAACCTAGTGGCAATTCTTGGGTTAATCCTCTTTGCATTGCTTATTGGGAATATACAAGTAAGTCCAACCATTTAGTGCTCTATCGTTTTCCTCTTCCTCTTCATTACTTGATTAAAATGGCAAAATTGCAGAAAGTCTAGATAATAGAAATGTAGAAATTAAGTTTTTTGCACTTTAGAATGGTTGTGGTTTTGTTCCACAAGTTTCATATTAACATGAATCCCAAAATACATTGAGTATCTTCATAATATACTTTTATGTAATAGATAGCAGTAAGTGGTATTTTTCCTTGATGGATTCTATGAATTAAGGTAAGGGATGAAGCAAGTGCGAGAAAATAAACGATATCATTCAATTTTTTCCTGAAAAAAATGAACTTTTACAGTAAGGCCTTTGGAAATAGTACTAGTTTCAAGTATCCTGCTTGCAGACGTACCTTGATTCCACATCACTCCGGCTGGAAGAGTGGAGATCAAGGAGAACGGATACAGAGCAATGGATGCATCATAGGAAGCTTCCATCCTCCTTAAGGCATTGGGTGCGCAAGTATGATCAATATAAGTGGGTGGCAACCCGTGGCATCGATGAGGAGGCTCTTATCAGGGATCTCCCTTCAAATCTTCAACGGAAAATCAATCGTCATCTTTACTTCGACCTACTTCGGCAAGTATGTATGTTGTTAATTTTGTTAGTAATCATATTGTATATTTGTTCTCCTTGTGAGTGCATATCTGTCTCACTGAAACAATTTGTTAACAGAGCTAGAATGTCTAGGAGCTATTTATCTTAAAAAAGTTGAAGCTGTAAAGTGAATGTTCAACAATAACTTCTAACATGCCCCTCGTATAAATGACCTTTAAGACTGAGGCTTGAACTAAGTACCATCCATCTAATACCATGAACTGCAAAATAAAAATTCAGAAACCGGGAAGAATTTGGTCAATGAGGCTCTAAATACCTTGTCACTTAAATCACTCATGTCAAAATCTTAAGCTTGTAAGTGAAGGTCTAAGAAAAATTCAATACTATACTACAAAACCTGCATCTATATGTTCAATGCATTAACACCTTGCATCTGTGCATATATGCAGGTCCCAATATTTGATGAAATGGATGATAAAATGTTAGATGCCATATGCGAGAAAAATTCAATACTATACTACAAAACCTGCATCTATATGTTCAATGCATTAACACCTTGCATCTGTGCATATATGCAGGTCCCAATATTTGATGAAATGGATGATAAAATGTTAGATGCCATATGCGAGAGGCTTAAACCATCGCTCTGCATCAAAGGAACGATCCTGTTTCGGGAGGGTGACCCAGTGTACAAAATGCTTTTTATAATTCGCGGAAATCTTGATTCCTACACTACTAATGGTGGACGGATTGGATTCTTCAATTCGTCGAGTATGGGGCCCGGGAACTTCTGTGGTGAGGAACTGTTGACATGGGCACTTGATCCTCACCCGAGTCTCACTCTTCCCTCATCCACACGCACAGTGAAGGCCATCTCTGATGTTGAAGCATTTTGCCTTATGCCAGAGGACTTGAAATACGTGGCAACGCAATTCAAGAAGCTGCATAGCAAGAAACTCGTGCACAATTTTCGTTTCCATTCGCATCAATGGAGAACATGGGCTGCTTGTTACATACAAGCGGCATGGCGACGGTATAAGAAAAGGGAGCAGTTAGCCTGTGATCCTTCTGTGCCTCAAGAAATGGACATGTTGTTGCCTGCGGTCTTCGACCCTGATTCCAACTGCTTAGATGATGATCTTTCAGACTTCAGTTCTGGTGTGGCCATTTAAGGAAAGAAGGAATACCAGGACTTGTGTTTCATTAATTGTTGATGAAATGGTGGTAAAATTTTCTGTCAATGTCTTGTAATGTGATTACTTGTGATTGTATCATATATGACTTGTGTGTGTGCACGTGCATGCTCATGTGTGTGATTTTTTTTTTTTTTTGTTTGTTTTTGGGGATGTGGCCAAACTAGAAAAGAAATGTAATAGTTCAATTACAATATAAGGGAATAACAACAGAATGTTTGGATTGATAGTTTAGTGTATGGAATTCGTATTGAAGTTTGTTTGGGAATGCTTAGAAGGGTGCACTCTCATTCACAAATTTATCTCTTTTCATCCTTCTCCATTTAATGTCTTTCATTTTTAAAAAATATTTTTAATTTAAGTATACTTTAGAAAGTAAGTTCTATGTTATTTGACTTAATATGTAAATTTTGAATTTAAATATTATTACATTCTGGTTCTGCGGATCTTTTTGAGGCAGGCTCGTTGATGAGGGGTGTGTCCAGTCAGATCCGTGGTTACCAGGCAACACGAGTGATTGAGGTGTTGGACACGATATGAAGATTGAGACAGGGTTTTTTTACGTGGAAAACCTCCTCTTGAATGGGGAGGAAAAACCACGAGGTTCGGGCCCTGAAAAGTGTTTCACTATATGGGTTGAAGATTTTACAAAGTACAGTTGTGAGGGTTAATCCCTTCCCTGTCTCTCGCTTTGTGTTTTCTTCCCTAGAGAACTATGCTCGTTGGGAGCTTTTTTCCTCATTTGTGGAGTTGGCATAGGGAGAAAGTGTCCGGTTGAAGGCTTTGTCTCTCTTTATGTGTGTCTGTCCAAGTCCCCTTTTCAGAGTCGTCTCTTTTGAGAGGGACCTTGCTGAGTATTTATAAGAGAAGCCAGGCAGTTTGGGATAAGACACGTGGCGTCCATCCGGCGGTCGAGGAGCTGGTCCACCGACTCCCTTAAATGCTGCTGACGTTGCGTGGAGTGGCATGCGGACGGCGTCATTGCAACATCTGAGTGTGTCAGGCGTACAGAGTCTGAATATCAGCCTTGATTTGACTAGGCGTGCCCTGTTGAGACGGCGACTGGCAGTAATTGCAGAGTTTCTTGGGAATCGGCGCAGTAGCTTAGTTGGCATTCCCGGTCATGAACGAGCGGTCCTCGTCCAGTTGTGATGTTCCTCGTGAGTTTGTGGACTCGTGAGATGAAGCAGCTCTTGGAGGGCCTTCAGGGAAAAAGTCCGAGCGTCTCTTCCTAGCCGCTCGGGCAGTTCTAAGACTTCGCAAGACTTCATGGGCTCTCGGCTCTTGGGCCTTCTGATTTCCTTAATTTGTGAGAGTGTTCCTGGGTCTCTCATTTGGGCCCTTCTTTTGGGCCTTGCTCTTAAGGGCCTTCAAATTGAGGCCCAACAAATATCAAATAAAAAAATTTAAAATACGCATCTAAATAAAAGTGATAAGTATTTTCTGGTTATATGATCGTAAAATTCTGGTTATTTTAATTCATCGAGGTTAATTACTTAATTCCCTCTTCCTGTAAACTCCTTCCCACCCTGTTTTCCCCTGTCATCGTCTCATCTCTCTGTCCCTCTGCTTCTTTCTCACTTCCAGCATCCAGCCAAAAATGGCACCAGAAAAGGGACCGAGTTTTCCTTCTGTACTCCTTGTCTGGGATGGCCTCTGATAATTTCTACTGCTTCAATCTAAAGGAAATAGGGGGCTTACTTACCGAAAAAGAAACAATAAATAAATAAATAAATAAATAGGGGGCTGAACCATCAAATGTAGCCTAGTAAAAACATTGTCACCCTTGAGTATCTCCTAATCTTCTGCCATTTCCTTTTAGTCCCCATCGCCTACAGGAACACCATTCAACAATCTCCTTCACATTTCGCCAAAAGATAAACGGCGCATTCAAAACTTGTTCGTCGTTGTCTCTCCACTAAACGCAAATTCAGGAGTCGGAATCTTCAGCAGTTCGCCATGGATCATTGGATAGCAATAGTAACCATAATGGCGTTTCAGTCCCTTCTGATTCGATTTTGTTCGGCCGGTCTAACTGCTCAACCGGTAGTCGGTCCGGACCAACCGTTAAGCCCGAACGACTCCTCAAGTCTGAATACGGTTCCGGCACTTCCGGTTCAGACGGGGGCGCAGATCTGCCATTTGGATCTCTCCACAGAGCTGTTCGGCGGCGTCAACGACGCATGCGGTCACAACCTTGACCGGAGCCGGTGCTGTCCGGTGCTGGAGGCCTGGCTGTTCGCTGCTCACGCTCGCTCGGCTCTACAAGTCGCACCAGAGTCGGCGCCGGCGTCGTCGGACCTTCCGATGATGCCTGACGATTCTCAGAAGTGTGTCAACTCGCTGCAGAGCGCGCTGTTGAAGAGGAACATAAAGATTCCGCAGCCTAACGCGTCGTGCGATGCCGTCCTGTGTTTCTGCGGGATTAGGCTTCATCAGTTAGCGTCGCTGAGTTGTCCGGCGGCGTTTAACTTGAGTACGTCGTACAGGAATGCCACGCCGACTGCGGCGGTGAAGAACTTGGAGAAGAACTGCCGGAATTCATCCTACGCTGGCTGTACTAGGTGCGTCGGCGCTCTCCAGAAGGTATGTTTCCTTGGTTTGCCCCTTTTGAAATTCCCCGTCACGGTCTTTTCCGATCTTTTTAGAGTGAAGTTGCTTTTACGATCATTCCTAATTAAATAACTACAATCTGAAGTCAATGGAAAAAAATACAGCAAATGTAATAGTTTAGCTCTCGGTGGAGAGAAAAATATTGAATATTAATTATTAATGATTGGGAACAATAAATTTCAGGTGGTCGCAGATGATTTCTGGGATACCCAGCATCATGGTGCTCCATTTAATGTACTCATTAGGTCATCAATGGCTGCATGTAACGAATTTGAGCTAGTTCCCTTTGAGCAGAAATCCCGGTAGAAGTAACACAAAATAATGAAGATGATATTTGTTCAAAGAGATTTTATTTTATTTTTAGATTCACTTTCAGTATTGCGGATTTTCACCTCGAGGAACCTCACGGGGCGAGTGATATGCCTGGAGATATGAAAAGGACATTCCCTTCATTTTAAAGTTTCTTTCCGGGTAGCAATTTCAACGTCTTCAACCTCAACCCTCGTTTGAAATCATGCCATCAACTCAGAACACTAGTGATTTTACAGATTTTAATAATAATTAAAGAAATTAAATTATTCTAAAATTAATTAGTTAATGAGATATGGAAGAGTAGTGCAATTGCTAGAAAGGGACTTTCTCCCCTTGAACTCATGACGAACCTGTTTAACTAATCGCCCCGTGTGGTTCAAACTAAGCCTGTCTTTCAATTGTTTAACTAACCGAAGTTCTTCAATGAGTCGAGTTAATTGGGTTTTCTTAGAGAAGTATTCATATGAATATCCCCATAATCGATGAGAATGGTTATCTTTCTATAACATTTTTAAGAAAAAAAAAACATTAAGCCTGACCAAGATTCAATTAAACCATCGCAAATCACATTTAAAGTAGATGGGGTTTGAATAATAAGAGCTTGTTTTAATGCCAGCCTGCAATGGAAATTTAAATTGGGCAAATTTGTTTGCTAAATCGCAGCTGAATGGCGACGAGAAGAAGGGGGTGACGGGAGGAGGATGGGGGGATAGCAGGGCAAGGAAGATGTTCGAGAGGGACTGCCAGCTCATGGGGCTGACGTGGCTCTTGGCACGTAACAAGACGGCGTACATACCAACCGTGTCCGCTGTGCTACGCGCCATCATGTACAGTGCGCACCCTCCCCACAGCGCCAGCTGTAGCCCCGATCAAGAGAACATGCCGCTGGCCGTTGATTCGCTGCAGTTCGAGAGGTCCGATTCGTCGTCATCTCAGCGGCTAGCTGGGACGCGTGTGCTCGTAATTCGGTTTCCAATACTACCCCTAATCATGTTGCTGATTTCTCTGTGGCGTTAGCAGCAGCGTCCTTTCAATTTGGCGTCTTATGCCCCCTCATTTTTGTGTCCTGTCGCGGTTCACGTGAAACTAGCAGACAACTGGGGACATATTGGGTATTTTGTCATTTTCAGGTACTGTAAATTTGAAGGCTCGGCTCAGGCTCACAAGTAAGATGGTTTGGTACGAGAAGATCCTTTGCTGTAAAGAGCACTGGTTTCATCCGCAGGGGGTGCTTGTTTTTAATTTCTAAAAGAATATTATTTTTATGAAAATTTTTTTTGTCATTCTTTTTAAAACAAATAAATTACACTTACTTATGAAAAATTTAATCAAAATTTCTCTAGTGCTTATAAAAAAAAAAAGGATCTCATTAATAATTTTTTTACATTGATTTCAACGTGATATTATGTATATTTTTGAGTGCCTGTGAAAAAGATACGATGAATAATGTGGCGTAACTTTTTAATTAGCTTTAATGGCTTCAGTCGTCACCTACTTAATTGCGTCATTTTCATTTTTAATTATATCGTTTTCTCTCTTAATTATGTTTAGTTGAACTAAGCTATTAACCGCCCACCTCCGCCCCTTATCAAGTCACTCTCATTACATTATCTATTTGATTGAACTTAAAAATTATTCATAGGACAAATTTTATAGATTAATTAAAGTATCCCTTTGAAAATCATTGGCTATTAATAAATATTTCATCATTTAAATTGACTCAGTTATAATCAGCTAATTGAGAGAATGCCTGGTTAGATAATAAAAAATAAAAAAATCCACTGTTTTCAATTGCATCGACAGCTTAGGTGGTTGTACATGGGATTAACAAAGTACATATATAAATTTATGGGCTAATTATAGTTAAGTAAAAGGCAATAAGAGGTAGTGTTAGAAAAAGGTGAAATCGAGCAAGAAAAAAGACTTATAAATATTTATATTCTTGCAAAGTAGTAAATAAAATTAAATGGGACGATAAAAAATGATTTTTATAATTTTGCCATCTAATAAGTCGTAGAATTTTATTATTACTAATAAAATTTATTTCAAAAAGTTTAGTTTTTC
>JAODPA010001499.1:0-14187 GCA_025585075.1 Nepenthes mirabilis | reverse complement strand
CTATTATAAAGAAGGAAACTTTAGAAGAGGCCGACCATCTGGGGAACCCTATGACTCGCTGTGTCTCGATCACTTCCAAGTAGACGATGGCAGCGAAAGAGATTTCCGGCGACGGCCTGGCGTCGAACCTTGCCGGGATGTCGAAGAATCAACTCTACGAAATCATGTCTCAGATGAAGGCAAATCCCTGACGTCCTCTCACTCTCCTCAATCTAGATTGAACTTTGTTCGTATTATGTCTTCCCTGAAATTTTCCTTCTCCTTCGACTTTCTTTCTCTGCGAACACTGCTCAATCGGTTGAAGAACATTTCTTTTCTTTTCTTATTCGCATTTATTTCTCGTTTTTCTCAAATTTCTCCATTTCTGGTTTTTTTTTTTTCCAGACATTGATCGAACAGAACCAGCAACAAGCGAGACAGATTCTCATTCAAAACCCTCTCTTAACCAAAGCCCTTTTTCAGGTTTCGATTAAGGGTTGCAAATTTGTTTTCGCATCTGATTCTCTAGTTACTTTTAATTTGTCTCATGTTTTTCTTTAGCCCATTTATGATTGACATTAACACGAGACTACAATTATGTTTTTAGATGTCACACACACATATACATTATACAAGCATATAAAATTGTGGACTTGGTTGATGATAAATATGTTATTATTATTTGCGCTTTTCCGGTGTTTAAACCAGAGAAGCAGTCGCTCTTACTGTAAGGAGAAGGCTGGTTCCATCTGTCCACTCGAGCCACAATGCATGAAGTCTTGTGCACAGTTAACCTTTTATGATTATTATCTTTGTTATTAATATCTTATGGCCGAACAATTGGTGGAATATAAAATTGAACTGGGTTATTTGGTTATTTTACTTTCTTTTTCGATGATGGTAATGTTGGTCATATTATGTTGGATCCTGTTGCATGCTGATGAAAAAAAAAAAAGAAAAAAGAAACGACCCATTGCTAAAGTAATATCCAATTTTGCCGAAGAAGGAAAAAGGTACCATGTTCTAGTACATGAACAACAATGTAATTAAATTAGACTGTATAACACAACCACAATAGCAAAGCAAGCCTCAGTAAGAGCGATTGGCTGTATGAATTTGTTTTCTCAATTCTATTCGGTATAGTGGAACGACCAATGAGAGTAGATGCTCCCTCATGCCTATTTTATCACATCACTTGAATTTTTTAGGCCCATTTCTCCCCGTCCTTTACCTACAACCTTGACCACACTGAAACACTTGATTTTTTGTTCATATTTATGATGTCATTATTATTATATATAGAGTTGTTACGGGAATTATTGTATAATGAAAATTTGAAGAAAAATCAAAATTGATGAAAATTAGGTCTAGCACCTGAATGGCGCTTATCTCCACGCTCATATATTTTTGAGGAAGAAGCAATACACCTAAACTGACGCCTATGGGGTGCTCGTGCGTAATCCAGGTAGAATGTGTGGCGCCTAAGGTGCGTCTGATGTGGCGCTTGTGCACTTGTGTGCGCCTTCTGTGTGGTGCCTGATGCATGCCTGATGGACGCTCATGCACCAATTCTAGTATAAAAGGGTCTTTGCTGTCATTTTGCATGGGAAAAGAGAGAGGAGAGAGGAGAGAGAGAGAGAAGGGAGAAAAAAGAAGAAGAGAGAGAAGAAGGAAGAGATTTTGGAATTTTTTGAGTCATATCTATTAAATTTGATGTTAGAGACATGTATAACCCATTTTTTGGTCTATTTTTGGAATCATTCGATTTTGCTTATGTTTTTTGTTTTAATGTATATGCATGTCACCCTTTATATCCATTTTTTGAATATTATTTCATGCATGTGTGTTTTATTGAACATTTTGAAGTTTTGTTTGGTTTTACTGAATATTTGAATATTTCATTTATTTTTTATAGAATAAGTGAATATTTTGAAGGATTATATTCGTATATGAAAATATCGTGAAAAAAAGTCATGAAATATTGTTTATTTGACTTTGCATGTGACATTCCATGCAAGCATTTGATAAAGGCTCTATTTATTATCTGTCATGAGTTTACATTTTTTCAAGAGGGTTAAAAAATTGTGTATTTGTTGTATAGTCATCCGCTTGTTTTTATTGAGAACCATTGTAAGGAATTGATGGTATATGTTCGGATATGTCCTTATATATTAGGTGCACTTAATGAATGCATCTATTATCCACGGATAAAAAAAGAAAGTATTGTTTGACTCTATTTATAGGGAGTAATATATAGGCTGTCCACTTTCGGGTCTTGAATAGTAATGTATTGGCCTAAAATTATTGGGAATAGGATAACCAATTCTTCAAGTTTGGTCTTTTGATTAGTCAGTGTGCGAGTTATTGGTCCTTGTTTCTCGGGATTTAAATTGCATCATAATTTGTTTTAAGATATTTTGATCTTTTGATTTTTACATATTTTGACACAATTTTCAAATTTGATGATTTTGGACTTTTGAGTTTTACGGATGTATCATACGATTTGGACTTTTTAT
This sequence comes from Nepenthes mirabilis, assembly GCA_025585075.1. NCBI lineage: Eukaryota > Viridiplantae > Streptophyta > Magnoliopsida > Caryophyllales > Nepenthaceae > Nepenthes > Nepenthes mirabilis. The sequence continues at coordinate 11,692 of JAODPA010001499.1, read as the reverse complement.
GGTTTTGTATAGTTTGCGTGATCTGATATTCATATATGTAATGAACTATGTGTATGAATTCATGATTGGAATGTGCTAATAGAAAATTTGTCATATCGGATTTTGCTTGGTTTTCCGTTTTTCTGTCTATTTTATGGATACGTATTTATATATCATATATATGTAATTGCTAAGTATTGAGATCATGATTTGTGATATTTTCTAACCCTTCAAGATCAACAGGCCATGGATACTTGCAGGATGTAGAAGAAGGATTGGCAAAGATTCATATTTAGTTGTATTTGTATTTGTATTGAGAAACATTTGGTATTTTATGCATTGGATTATTGTATATTTTGGGTTCCGCAGTTTGTATATGTTGGGATGGTGTGGCTAGTGGATGTTATGTATGGTTTCAAAATTGTAGTATTTTGGATATTTGGTTAGATGCTTTTCTTTATAGATATTTTGGGTTTGGTTTCAAAATTGTAGTATTTTGGATATTTGGTTAGATGCTTTTCTTTATAGATATTTTGGGTTTGAGCAGATTCTTATATTAGTTAGAGTTCGGATGGGTTTAGTTCGGTTAGGTCTTGTGTCTGCTGTTAATATTATGATTTATTATATTGTTTATGTTATTGGTATGGTACGTCCGACTTGGCTTTGGGTTATTTGGGCTCTTATCATTTGTGGATATTTATTATTTGGATGTTTTTGTTTTGATTATTTACTTGTTTGTGTTGGGGTCGTGACACAAATCATTTCTCTCACAAGCACTTCATTTAGCATACATTGGAGTTGTCTTAACTGCCTTAACCATTCTTCTCACATAGGTTCGACTTTGTAATGGTAAAAGACATATGCATCAATTTTTTGATCCTTTATAGTTAATTTACTTATTGCTTTTAATGTTCTCATCTTTGAAGTGCATACTTTCTGTACATACTAATTTCCATATTTTGATCCATAAAATATAGTCTTCATTTGTTAATACGAAGAATGATGTGGGAAGTCTCTTATAGGGATGAATACTTGAAGTCTAAGAAGCATGAATGCAGACATGATTCGATATTGATATGGTGACATCATATTTTTTAGAAAATTAGTATGCAAAGCGCTAACTAAAAATCTTTTTTTTTTTAGATATGATAATGAATTGAACAAGCAACAATATTTTACACGAAGTTAGCAATTAATACTCCACTTTTCCTTTTTAATTGATATACCTGATATGGCCGATATACTAACCGAGTTTCCCCAATTCATTTTGTTCTATTTTGCAAAAAAAAATTATGCTTTTGATATCAGTACGTATCGCCGGATCCAGCCGATATAAATATGACATGGACGGTTATTGATATTTTCATTTATAGTTGGTACCATTCACATAAAAAAAAACTAAAAGAAAAGAAGAGAGCTAGAAATAATCACATAGGTAGGGTATTATTGTTTATAGTAGAATAAAGAATGATGGAGAGTGGCAATTGACTGTACATCTGACTATGATTCAATAAAGAGACGTAGGGCATAAAATAGGCTTAGAGCCCGTGTTTTAGCTAGAGTGAGGAGAGAGAGTGCTATGAAACCAAAAACAAAGTGATGGTGCTCATTTCTCTCATGCAAGCTTTATGCTTTGAACTTTTTTTTGTATTACCAAATAGCTTTAATATTTATTTAATTTTCATCAAATACCATGTTCATATTTCCAAAAACTAGTGAATTGCCTCAAACATATCCTTTGTGTGTCCTCAGTGCATCATTAACTTGTTCCAAACATGTCTTAAATGTGACTGTATGTGCCTCTAACTTGTTGAATAAACACCGTAAAATAAAACATTATGCTATGTATTTGTGAGGTTTGTCTGATATGCGTTGGATATTGATATGCCACACTGATAAAAGTGTTTATGCTTCCTAGATTGAACAATATAGATAACTGGGTACAATATATTATGTTGATATAAGTTATATTAGTGTTTTTTGAGAGAACCTAAAAAACAAACCATGTATATGTTAGTTATAATAAACATATTTGAAAGTAATAGAACTTCACCAAAAATTAGCTATTTAACCAAACCAAACCAACTTGAACCTTTTCTCATTTAGTGAGGTTGGCTACATGGATTTTTGACCTCCATTCTACTTAGTTTTAGGCCTTGTTATTTACTAAGTTTGAATGCGCAAGATCATACTTGTTTTTCGTAAACTCTTTGGTCTTCTTTTAGTGTTTTGTGATGAGCCTATTCCAACCTCCCATGTCTCCTAACAAGTGCTCTAGCCAGCCTTTGCATCATATGACCAAACCACTTCTTATGCGTCTTCTGCATTTTTTCTTCAACGGGTGCCACACCAAATTTCTCCGTAAAAAATTATTGTGAATTCTCTTTTTTGTATTAGTACACATCTATCTCCATATTCTTCTTTGCTACTATGATTTTCACACGTTGATATTTTAACACCCTCTGCTCCTTATAGCATGGCTAATCATTGCCATATTTTTGTTTTTCTCCTATGAGTTCGAGCAGCATTGTCCGATCATACAGGATTTCTGATGCACTTCTCCACTTCATCCGACTTGCTTTTTGCAATGAGTAATATCCTCAATCATTGCACTATACTTCTAATCATTAATTTAGAATAATGAAATAATTCCTCTTTGATAGGGTTTCGACTTTTATTCTCTTTTCCCCACCATTTGTTTCTTTATTGTGATTGAAATTCTATGTATTCAATCTTTGTCTACTAATTCTAATAACTTTGTCTTCCGTAGTCTATCTTCAGACTTCTAACTTAGCTTATGAGTCTATTGATCTTATCCACTACAATTATGTCATCCGCAAAAAATATGCAATGTTGTATATAATCTTTAATGTGTTTGCTCAATTAACCCATACCCAATGCTAAGTATAAGCCAAACATAATTGGAGAGACCTCTTCTTTCTTTCGTGTGTCCTTACCTAAGTTGTTACTCCATCAAATTTATCTTTTATAACTTGAAATAAATGCAATGGAACTTCTTTTTCAAAATTCTAACTATGGGAATGTATCATATGCTCTCTGTAACTCTATAAATATAATAGCAGAGTTCATGTTTTCTACCTTAAATTGCTTAATTAGTTGACTCAACAAGTGGATGGATTGTGTAGTAGACCTGTTCAACATGAATTGAAATTGGTTATGTTATACACTGTTATCTTTCCTTGGCCTCATTTCAATGACCCTTTCTCATGATGATATTCAGTATTTCTTGTCCTGACATCATCTTAATGGCCACAGTTCTATCCTTAATTCTCTTCCTAATCACTGCATTGTATTTTAACTCTTTATCCACAATCACACTAACTCCATTCCTATCTCTATTATTCCCGGAGTACAATCATTTGTAATCACTTCGCTGTTCTTGTATTATCTCCCAACCACTTTGCCTCTTGTGGGAAAACTATATAATATTTCTCTTGATCAGACTATCTACCTGATCATAGTATCTTCACCTTTCATAAGCTTACTAGTGAAAGTACCAATATTCCAAGGTCTCATTCGAAGGTTGTTATTTTGGTACCACCTCTTTAGGTGCACCTGTTCATGATGCGGTTGTGGTAGCCCTTGCTTTTTTTCTTTTTACACTACGCTTGGGCGATGATGTGGTGATTTTAGCACAGTTAATGCTACACTTTGGGTGATGTCCTGCAACTCAAGCGCAGGACGCCACAACAGTAATACTCTTAGGTCTCAAGTCCATGTCAAATGATCAGATAAGGTATTATGTTGTTTGTCCACTACTTTTTGTGTAACCCTCCTCATTTATCTATGCGTGGAATGGGCTAACGCTCGGAAAAAAGAAAATTCCCCAGTGTAGGCGAAAGTTAAAATTAGCTATCACAGTTCTATAATTTTTAACAGAGGACTTTTTGCTTGACTTGTGTTACTGCAATAAGATGCTTTCAGGCAAATCCAATAAACCCTTAGCTCAGTTAACAAACTTAAATAGACATCTCACCATTAACCAAGGGTTTTAATATATTGACCGTCTCCATTTACTCTGCAAGTGTTGGTGTTGGTAGGGGTGAACATGGATCGGTTTGGTGTGGATTGAAGAATATCCGTACCCAAAACTTGATATTACAGTTTGGATTTTTATCCAATCAAACCAAACTGTTAGTCGAGCCAAAGTGTCTAAACAGTTAATATGCGGATTGGATTGGTTTGGTTTGGTTCGGTTTGAGTTCTTAAGCCGTAATTGAACCAAAAATGCGGTTGGGATAAAAAATCAAATCACACTTAAACTGCGCATATGTTAAACTACTATCGGTGGTTTGGCTTGGCTTGGTTTGGTTTGGTCAGTTTTAAAATTTTTTGTTCAACCCTAGGTGTAGGCGTGGCCCAAACCTAGCATATAGTCATGGTGCTGCTGTCAGAGCAATTTGGGTAACATAAGCATGACATGGATTGTATTGTAGTGGTAGTTAACGGCAGCAAGAGCAACAACTACTACTGCCTGAGATAGACATGATATAGTTTATGTTTATTTGGCAACTGCAGCTACATTGGTCTAAATGAAGGTGGTTTATGGAGAAATCTGAGTTGGACAACTAGGTTTTGGAGGTTAATGTGGATTATATGAGAGTTATGCATATCAGATTGATTCTGTTTACTAATTATGACTAACTTCTTGTCACATCTGAAAGTTCAGTTTGTTGTTCATGAAATTGTGTAAGCCTCTTCTGGACTCTGAAGTAGAGAAATGATTAAGGTATAATGCCGATATGTCTTTGGAGATATCCTGCTGATAATCTTTTTTTACCTCAAATCCAGCTGCTTAACGCTTTGAGAGTTTATTGTGGCATTTTTCATATGAGATAGAAACAACACAAATCTTTTTCTCTTTCACTGAATATTTCAAATGGCAGGTTCTTAGGTGCCAGCTTTTATTCCCATACTATTGTGCTAAACCAAATTAGACTTTGTGCGCTAGCACTTTTAAGTTAAAAAGCAATTAAAAGTTAGAAGAAATAAATGCCCATATGGTTTTTTCTATTATGAAGCATTAGGATTTATCTTTGTTAAACCTTGATTTATCTGCAGATACTGTCTTTTTGTTTTTATTTTTTATTTTATTTTTTAGGCTTTTATCTGTGCTTTACCTTTAGTGTTGCTGACTGATGCTCTAGTTGTTTGCTTCCTCACTTATTCTTTCTACTCTACTGACTATTATCCTTAATGTATGCCCCATCAGGCTCAAATCATGCTTGGAATGCTTCAGTCCCCACAAGTGGTAGGCTTTTGATCTTGTATTCTCAAAGTTGTTATCTGCAGATTTTCACTGGTATAGATTACCATTACTTTTCTGTACAGATTCCAAACCTTCAGCCCCAAGCATCAAAACGACCACAGCAGCCTGCACCGACAGTACAGCAGACAAATGTCTCCGTTGCTCAGTCATTGCCTAGTCAAGTTGGATTGCAGGAGCAAACAAATTCTTCTCAGGCCCAAACTCCTGCAAGGAAGCAACAGCAAAATCAATCTTCGACACCTATGTTGTATTCCCAAGCTCAAAATCTTCAGTCTCAGCCTATGCCTTCACAATCTGTCCAGCATCTTCGGAGTGATTTGGGTTCCCAAGCGACGTCAATTTCACTTGCACAATCTGCCCAATCTCATAATATGCCGCCATTAATGCTTCATTCTGGGCCATTACAACCTCCAGTTCATCAACCGCCTGCACCCCCTGCGTCGGGCCATTTACAGCGACCCATGCAAACAACTAGCATATCACACCTACCACTGCAGCCTCTGTTACCTCCACAATCCCGACCACCACTAGTTTTGAATCATCAGCATCAGTCACAGATGGGATCAAACATGAGCTTTCAGCACCCTGATATACAGCAATCACATCTCTCACAACCCCTGTTTCATGTAAGATGGATGAAATTTGGTTTTGTTTGTGGATTTCTATCATATGATGTGTGGAACTGATATTTCTGTTATGCTATTCAGTCAAGTATGAAACCTTCAGGTGCTCTGGGACTTTCATTCCCACATGGGCAGCCAGCACTTCCAAATCAGCTGCCGCCTCTGCCATTGTACCAGGTATGCGAGTATCTTTTTGTTAGTATAGAGAAGGTTGGATGTTCTAAAATTTGATTTAGATGAAGAGCTGGTGCGTGTATCTTTTGGTTTGTTTTTGATCCATTCTTTTCCATGGTCTTTTTTGGTGTGCAGCCTTAGTTTAGAGTAAAATGATGGCTGCTTTGGTTGGTTGTTCCTAATTTGAGTTTGAGGGTTTTTTATCATGCTCCCTTAAACCTTGCACATTATCAGGATTGACACTGCAGTATTCCAAGTTAATTTTTTATTACCAAAAAAAAGTTAATTTTAAAGTAAGCTTTCAACATATTTGGGTGCCAGTTCACAGAGCCATGCAGTTCTCTTGCTTGTCCATCACCTTCAGTTTTAATTTTTTGCTTTCTGTCATGGATGAAAATATTGGTATCTGTAGTGATCATGGCCATATTAGTAACAAATAATATGTATCAGTATTCGATGATATCAGAAAAAAATTTAAAAATCATAAGCTGATAGGGAAATGTCAGCCAAATATTGGTTGATATTTAAAATATCGGTTGATATATTGTGATTTATTGCTAATGCAGTAATATATCACAATATTATTTTGGTATTGGATGCCCCAATATCAAAACTTATTGGTCGATACTTCCATCTATGGTTCTTTACAAATGGACGTGGCTGTAAGTGGGGGAGGGGTTGGGTTTCAATTGTTAACAGGGATATATTGACAGAGGAGGCGCAAGCATCACTGCACCTGTAAGTGGACTTGGCTGGGGGGTGATATAATAGTTCTTACAAGTTATTCTCCTGGTTGTGTATGGTATGCCCCTCGCAGAAAGTTGTGTGACTCTGTTGCAGATTTCTCCAATTTTCAGCTTCTAGATAGATATACTAGTTACTTTCCTTTGCATGTTTACTTATATGAAGTATACTAGTAATTAGGTTTCTAGTTACTTTCCTTTGTGGGTTTACCTGTATAATGGAGTGTATGAGTAATTAGGATACTAGCTACTTTCTTTTTGGTGTTTCCTTGTATGATGGAGTGTATGAGATAGTCAGGATGCAATTGAGCATTGGTAAATTGATTTATGCTCACCAAATTATTAAAAAGAAGAAATCAAGACTAAAGACTTCCCTTTTGTAAAACCTGTTTGAACTAAATCAACAGTAATTGCTACAGTTTGATGTCCTCCTTGTATCGCTCACATTTATAGGGTAAGGATATTGGGAAATGGGAATAACAATGTATAGTTTGGTTAAAATAGCATAAACATAATTGATAAAACTAAAGATGTGATCTTTACTAACTTGGATAAAAGATCTGCTGAAATCTACAATAGACAATGGGCAGCTGCATAGTGTGTCCGACTTATATGATATTGACATGAGTACGCCTTACTCTTCTCTCTCTTATAAAACTGTTTGACTTCACTAAGTCATCTCGTGAGGAGTTGATGGATAAACACCTCTAGTCCAACTAAGAGCCGGGCCCAGGCTCCCATTTCTGGCCCATACTACAAGTAGCTCTTCATAGGTCCCACGAGAACTTGTCTTAAGTCAATGATACTTCATGGTTCCCAGTGCCTCCACCAAAAGGGGGACAGCGTCTTCGGAACAGTGCTGGTAAGGGTGCAAGGCGCATTAAGGTGTAAAGGGGGACCATGAGACTGGATGGAATCTCAACAATACTCTTGGAAGCTGCTCGAGGAGCCATGAAAACAGGAGAAGTAAAAAACAAATTGGGGCCGGGAGAAATGGAATATGAAGAGGTGCAGAAGTGAAGGACCGCTAGAATTTAAATAGGCAAGGACTCTAGACAAAACAAAGTTGTCCGGAAGTGCTAAAGGGACGCATTTTTATAATGACTGAGATACGTGCCAACACAGGAATGTATTGCGGCGTGTTTGTTTCACTACGCCGGTTATGATGGCCTAGCGCAACACTTCCCAAAGTAGCAGACTGACAATAGGTGGCTCTGACGCTTAGTTAATTATGTAATATGATTCAACTCGACCCTAATTAAAGTTGACCCAATTGATTTATGGATTTGCAAATATCTTGTTCGTTCAAATTAAATTATTATATGCAGAGTTGTTAGAGGTTTGAGTTGTCAGATTGTCAGAAGTTTAATAACGGAGAATGACAGTCAAGCACATGTCTGACACTCAACTCGAAGTCAACTATTCAGAGAATACAAATATATCGAAGCCATATAAAGAAAGCATAATGTCATTTGTCCAGGTCTATTCATTGATTCATTTCATAATTTATAAGTTTACAACAGTAAAAGTACAACTCGGGTGAAATGGAGAAAGATATAGGACAATGATCTGAGAAAAACTATCTCCAATATCTTTAAAGGTACTGTGGTGAAAGAAAAAGAGCAAAAATCGTCCACCCATGCTTGCAGTAGCCACCCGAATCACCTTAAGAGAGAACATAAAGTCGGGGGCCTTATTACAACGACAAGGCTTGACTTTGGGATGGATGTAAAGGAAGAAAATCAAGATAGTTTTTCCTATAAAAGAAGGTAACCAAGACCCTTTTTAGGTATTTTCTCGAACCCTGGTTTTAAAATCCGGAAGTGAACTTCCACCGACTCCAGCAACGATTACTCATGATAGCAAAGATATCATATTAGCTCAGAACAGTCATACAATTGGGCTAGAAAAGGAATACCCCACGATGCAAAGTAAAGAGAACTCCCCAATTTATAGTCGAAATAAAATCTTGCTAGCTACTGATTTGAAGAATATATTGAATCACCATCATTTATGACAGAGAATCAATCCTGCCAAACAAGACTCTTCATATTCAGAACATCTATGGCAAAGATATGCATTGATGAAGTGCCAACTATCGTCCTGTCAATAATGTGTTAGGAGTTTGAATTTAAATCTTTCAAAATGGGAAGCTAGTGATGGGTATGGCTCAAGATGGATCAGCCTAGCGCAAGCTTGGATCAAGGCCCAAAACCCTAGCGGTCCAGGCAAAGAAGTGGCGTAGCCAAATTCAGTTAGTCAAATAATAGCTCCCAAGGGCATTAACTGAAAAGCCTAATCGGATCGGCTAGTTTCCAAAAAAAATGGAAAGGTAATAACTAGCCAGGTAATGACTCGATCCAGAAAACGGCCAAAGGCAGCTTTCTCATTAGATTGGGACGGCAGTTACATGCCAAAAGTAACGCCTCCCCATAATTAACCCAAAACGACTTTGGACATGTGCAGCAATTTCAAACGCTAACCGGTTGAACAATACCCCAGGTTATAAATACGCTTTCTCCCAAACAAAAATGGAGAGAAAAAAAAGGAGGAAGACACCCAATCATTCGGGTGCGCAAAAAGGAGCATAGTCCTCCAGATCCATATTCATCCCCATCCTTTTTAAATTCTGTCATCTATTTCTTTGTTATCTTTTTAATCAATAGAAAGATTACTGATTTGAGCGTCGGATGATATATCGGAGAGTAAGTCCCGTATGCCTCTTTCCTCTAATTTATTTTATTATGGTGCGCAAGATTTATATTCAAAGCTATGAAGACCGGATCTGTTATTGTTCAAATGTTCAAGCAAGACTAAATGGCTTCCTAATTCATACGTCAATTTAGATTCATAAGACGCCACCCTTTCACATATATCTGAGAGGGCTGGAGCATTAAGCCGGTTTAGTTCAGCTTTGAGAGAAAATCAGCTTGCAATTCAGCCTTCAGATCTGATATCAACAAGGACATAATTTACAATCTGAGCAAAATCAAATATTGCACCATCATTAGCTTCTGCAAAAGCTTCATCTCTGGTCCATTAATGACCAGGGGTTTAGAAATCAGGTCACCCCTGTCTCATGAATTATTTGGGATGTTTTATTGACCCAGATGTCACGTGATCAAATCGAAAAACCTCTCTGCGATATAAGGCTGTGTATATTTGATCTTCCATACCCCCATGATGCAAGAGTTTTGTGCAATGTACCGTCCTTTTATCTTAAATTTTGAAATTCTAAGAGACTGATTATAGTGCAGGAACTATTGGTTTAAATTTGTATACCGTTGGGGCACGTTTATTTTTTGTAATTTTTACACATTGATGAAAATATTAGGCGATATGTATATTGAGCCCTTATACTAATATTTTTCAATACCACAATAATGTCATATTGCTGATATATCGTGATATATCAATTGATATTCAAAAATATTAGTTGATACATACCATATTTGGCCTAAATACTTTGGCCTTGTCAGCCTATGATTTTCAAAAACTGTTTTCTTTTGATATGCCCAATACTTATATTTATTGTTTGACATATTCAATAATGATATGGCATTAACCGATGCCAATGCCAATGCAGAAAATAATACCAATACTTTCATCCATGATTTTACGTGTAGGAAAGCTCCTCGGCAAATTGTAGGTCATTTTTTTAGTTGTTACCGAGCTTGTTCAATCAAGAATATTTTTTTGTATAAAAAAATAGGATCCCTTTTTCTGCTGTTTCAAAAAAACTTCATTCCATTTTTTTTGCATGATGTTTTTTTTTTGAAAAATGAACTTCTTTGGTGATTCAGAACATCTATTCCACGACAATACCCGTTCTCAATTTTTAGAAGAAAGAAGGAATCGATCGATTTTCTGAATGACACAATAGAATATATATTTTTCGATCAAATATCGTGGAAAAACGTTCTATACTAATAGAACCTTATTCGATCTATTTTAGTCTATCTATATCATCTTTCTTTGTATTTCATCCAAGTTGAAATTGTTTTAATAATAATAAGTTCATTGAAGAAGTTCTATTTGTTCAATAAATTTCCCTGTCTTTTTTTTTTGTTTGTCTACTCCTTTATTTATCGATTGTAATAAAAAAAAAAAGATTGTAATAATACATGATACCGGAGGACTCTCAGGATCTTTGCAGTACTTGGAGCACAATTCCTTCCATCAATAAGACATTGTTGGCCATTTTCAGTGCTCATTATAATATGCAGAAAGTTCTTCCATTTGAATGATTTCTCTCGGGAATTCTGAACTCAGAATGGTTGATATACTTTCAGGGAGGAGGCCAACATATAGGCCCAGACTTCATTAATCAAGGCGGAAGCTCTATGCAGAAGGAGAGAGTATCTGCTTGGCCACCTGCACTGGCAGACATTGCCGGTGGACAGCCACTTCCTGGACCGTCAGCACCGACACCTCAGTTAGGTCGTGGCCCCATGGGCCTTGGGAATCAGCCCCTTCGTCCTCCTCCGGTAATTTCTCAGTAGTGTTTTTAGCTTTTGAGATGCTCCAGCATTCTGGGTGGCGGCCGAGTTGTTTTATACTATTGCTGCCATGGTTTGTGCAGCTGACTCCGGAGATGGAGCAGGCGTTGCTCCAGCAAGTGATGAGCCTGACGCCGGAGCAGATCAGTCTCCTTCCACCAGAGCAGAGGCATCAAGTGCTTCAGCTGCAGCAGATGCTTCGTCAATGAAGTAGTGAGTTTTGGCCTTCTGTCTTTAAACTTTAGTGCTATTTTCCATTAGAAAAATAATATTTATATAACTCATAATTATTTTTCACGGTTATTTTTCTATGTTTAGGCAGAGAGGGTAGGCCCTTTTTATTTTTTAAAATTTTTTTCAATATATGAAAAATAGTTATATAGA